>CABIKL010002548.1:0-12400 GCA_902196195.1 Aptinothrips rufus
CAGGTAGAATTCGTCGCGAGCACGGCTTCACGATTTTATTGCCTTTTCCAGTCTATCTGTAAGATACGTGGTTTGGTGTCGCTTTCGATTTGAAGTGACAATCTTCTTATCATCAGCCGCTTTCTGCTGCGCCGAGTGTCAATAGAATGACGTGTGTCGCCGTGACGTCACTCGGACGTCGCGTCGCCTCGCGTCAGTTACGCCACGAGCGGGGAACGCCGGAAACGTGCCCCTTCCCTTCCCCTGCCCCACCCCGCCCCGCCCTTCCACTTGACCCCCTCCTCCCGCCAAGGATGCTCTCCGCACGCAGACGTTCAGGGAAGGTGCTTTGACGACTGACTATACGGGTAATCTCTGTCCTCCCCGCCCCGTGTCGTGAGTTTACTGCTGTGTGAACAGCACTCATGTTTCCTGCGTACCCATCGGAGCAGACGGCTTTGGTCTCGACCTGGGCCCAGCGGACCAGCCTTCGCCGAATGTCAGAGCCTTGTCCTCACAGCGGGATTGCGCGGCAAGAGGGCAGAGACGGGAAACACTGGTGGGCTCTAGAGCCCACTAGCGCTCTCTGTCTCTGTCGCACTCACTGAACCGAGCACTGAACTCGTACGGCGGGAGGAAGAGAGACACATGCAAAGACCGATCAGAGCCCACCACTTTCCGGTCTCCAGAAGAGGGGGTGGGCACTTCCGCTGTCGTCCGTTTGCTTCTTACTGAACTGCCAAAAAAATGCCACTTTTGGGTGCCCTCACCTACAAACAGGGGTGGGTGCCCTCACCTACAAACTGGGGTCAAGTAACAAGTAATATCAGATTCAATTTTTTTAAAATGCATCTGAGAGTTGTCGTGATCATTTTTGTATAGCTCTCAAAATGAGCCCGCGAAATAATAAAACTGATATTACCTCGCCCCTGTTTCTTGGGAAGGGCACCTTTAACAGTGTGCACTCTAAATGTCTAGTCACTTTTTTTGTGCGGACTTAGTAACAATTTTAAACATAACTAGAATCAGTTATTTTGTAACGATGTAGGAACAATTTCGTAAAAATTGTGTGGTTAAGTAGTACAGAATTGTTACTACTTCTTGTTATGTTTAAAATTGTTACTTAGACATTTAGTGTGCGGTTCTGAGCCTTTTATATGTTAACGTTAGGGAAGGGAAGTCCGGTGAGGTGGCAACTCTCAGCCTTGGCCAACTGTAGGCTGCTGCTGCTTCAACTTTGTTTGGTTTGCGGCGCTGATCAAACAGTGCTAAATGCAAGCAAACAGTTCCCCACTCCGTACCATGTCGCCCCACCGACCCCACCTGACGAGAGCACGGCATGGTAGACCCCTGCTGCTAGGTGGCCATCGAGATCATTCGGAGCCCTCTATTTGATACCCGTAGGGAAGGAGCCAACAATCTTCAACGTGAGAATAGAGAACCGCTTTCCTGCCCCCATCGCGCGAATAACAACACTAGACTATCTCTCCGAAACTCAGCGAAAACGGCTTAAGAGTTTTTTTAAGTGAGCCGAGGACGCCGTTGCTTCTTTCATTTTGCATGCTTTACAGCGTAGGGGTATGTTTTCTCACACGATATAAGATTTCAGCAAGTTTGCGTTGCGACATCGGGAAAAAAAAGATTACCTATACCTCACGGGAGATATAAACCACAAACGTAAAAAAGACATATAAGGGGCTGTCCATAAATTACGTAAGGCTCTTAGGGGGGAGGGGGTGCGCGCCTGCCTTATGATTCCTTACCAAAAGCATGGTGAGGTTAGGTTATTCCCCTTACGAAGGGGGGGAGGGGGTCAAAAAGGACCCAATTTCGTCTTACTTAATTTATGGACGACCCCTAGGGGGTTCTTTCTACGCACGGCTCAGATAAGTGGTCCTTCGCTCACGAAAAAAGTAATGCCCAATTCGCCTAGTGAAAAAGAGTAGAGAAAAGTTCTTCCACGCGTGTATTGAATATAGAGGATCTCGAATTATCTCGATGGTCCTCCCCCCTCGTCCCTCGTCCCGTCCTCCTGCTGATCAGCCTGACAGGTGACTGTCAACGCAATACGAGTTCTGATGCATATTCATACCTGATGAAGAAGAAGGTATCGACGGAGAAGGCGCCATTGCTGATGGTCTGGAAGAGCAGGTCCTTCTCAACCAGCGTGCGGTACTCCATGTTGTCTGCGCAAACACGTGGACACTAACTTCAATCCAGGAGATAACAATCATGAGTACAATTCAGGATTGAACGGGCATCAACTGAATTCAGCAGTTTAACGTGCGTGAGTTCAATCCAGTAGTGAACGTCCCTGAAGCTCAGAAGCTCTCATTCAACTTTGAAGGTGGTAGTTGAAAACAGATTATACCCCGAAACTGCGGATAATACCCGACAGCAGCGGGAAGATTCGAAACTTAATTGCCATAACAACAAATTGAGCTTTCATACCAGGTTCGGCGCGGATTCGCGGGAGCGTGACGTACAGGAAGCGGAGGGGGCGGGGCGGGGCGGGGCGGGGCGGGGCGGGGCGCGGCGGGGCGGGGCATCGCAAGAGATGCCGCCGTGTAGTGCCAATGGCAGCAAATGCCAATGACAGGAGCGAACGTCACAAAAAAAATGGCAGACGATTGAGACGTTTATCACGTTGCTGCACGGAGAGCGGGAGCGCGAGCGCGAGCTGAATGGCGGGGCGGGGCGGGGCGGGGTGCGGCACGGCGCGGCGCGGCACGCCGCAGCGTGACAGGAGCGTGACGCGGAGCTTGACGTCAGGACTCGAGCCCCAACCCAACCACATCCCACGGTGTCCGAGTCCAAGCAGGCTCTCGCCGTGGAGTCGCTGACGCTCACCCGAGTACTTGAAGGCTACGATGCAGGTGTGTCCGAGGATGACCCAGCCCATGGAGATCGAGCGCAGCCCGTGGATGGTGGGGATGGTGTCCGCGCCGACAGTCTGGTCGCAAATGGTCGCGATATTCCTCCGCAGCGAGAACGAGAGCAGAATCTCTGCCCACACGTCTGCAAAAAGAAGAAGACAAACCATAAGAAAAAAACAGGGAGCGCCTTCTAAATAGTGCTCGACAAACATGTGACATAATTTTGGTGGGTCTAACTTCTCATTCTACGTCGTTATCCTGGCTGCAGAACGTAGTCCTGATTACAAATTGCGGTCGTGAGAAATTTAATGCAGGGATTCAGATGGTATGAGAACAAGTTGAGACAGCAAAAGGTGTTCTCGTCACAAAGGACTCTATCTCAGCGCAGCGAGCGGCAGCCGTATCAATCACAGCAAGCCGTCATTGTGACGGGGCACACAAGCCCTGGGCTGCCTGGAGGCTGCCTGGAGGCTGCCTGGAGGCTGCCTGGAGGCTGCATGGAGGCTGTCAGGTCTCAGAACAATAGCCTAGTTTGCCACTGGAAGTCCTTATGCTCGCGAGGTCACAGCAGAGGGCCTGCATGTGCAGTTCAGAGGGCGGAGCATACCCGCCACTCTGCGAGAGAGATGAGTGCTGTACTCACTGGAGGAGCCAGTGTCGGAGCTGGCGCTGGAGGGCGCCCTGGAGGCTGTGCAGGATCCACTGGAAGCCGCGCTGCCCGTGTAGGGGGCGGTGAATCCGGCCGTGTAGGCGCTCAGACCCTCGCTGCCGGCCAGTTCTACAAGGCGCAGGGCGGAGAGAACCACTTACTAGTCTTTATCCCTCTGTCGGCCTCTTCTCCAGTTCCACTCGAGCCGCACAAAGCAGATTATGTTTTCATCGCACAAAAAGACCAAAACCCAGAATCTGGGGCAACTCAACCCAGAAACGAAGAATAAAAAAAATATTTTTGAGTTGATTTTGAGACCTGTTGCAAAATGATCAGGAAGCTTCGACACGCGTTTTAGAATAGGTCTCAAAATCACGTCCAAAAATATTTTTTTGCCCTTAGTTTCTGGGTTGAGTTGCCCCAAGTTCTGGATTTTGGT
Source organism: Aptinothrips rufus (assembly GCA_902196195.1). NCBI lineage: Eukaryota > Metazoa > Arthropoda > Insecta > Thysanoptera > Thripidae > Aptinothrips > Aptinothrips rufus. Next base: position 3,944 of record CABIKL010002548.1, read on the forward strand.
TTTTCTGTGCGGATGGCATCAGTACAGGTCGGTTGAACAGCGTAAATCACTTGCTCTGACTGTCTTTGCACTCCCATTTAAATCTGAACCCCTCCCCTCTCTGGCAATGGTACTGACCGCTGCTGCTGCTGTAGAGGGAGGACTCGGTGGCGGGTCCAGATGGGGGGGCGGGGGCCACGGCGGGGGCCGTGAGGTCGAGCCGCACTCCGAAGTCCCCCTTGCCCCGCATGCCCACCAGGCGGGGCGCGCCCAGCTGGCCCCCCAGGGCGTACGAGTAGTTGTCGTAGCCCGAGAGGCGGCCCGAGCCGTCCAGACTGGTCCGCTTGCGGCGCTCCAGCACCAGGTCGTAGGCCGTCCCCGCCATCAGGAGGACGAACACCACAAAGGACACGCCGCTGCAACAGAGTCAGTCACATGGAATCGAACCCAACACGGGACACTGTCTCGCTTCGAAGTTAGCTCCAACCGGAAAATAAGCAGCACTTGTCTAAAAGAAAAAATTTCCGAAAATATTGAATAATAATGCAAATTTTTTTCAGTTTTCTTCCGTATTTATTTTTTAGTTTGTTTAAAATTTGAAATACATCAACTATTTTTGCTTTTTTTCCAGATGTTTTTCATCTGAACGGGCATTTCTTATTCTTATCTTTTTCTGATCAGGATTCATCCTGACGACTAGTAGTGTTCTCTGAAGGCCTAATTCTGACCTTTAATCGAGCCATGATGTAAATGGAATGCTGCCGCAAGTATATATGGTATGCCATAAAACTGGTCGTATAAACTGCAATGAAAATCAGTATAATACTGAATGTCCGTCCGTATTATAGTTCTACCTTCTTAAAAGTTTCAACGATCCTGTTTTCATTCAATAATTAACTGAGAGGGCTGGACAGCTGGGAAGAAAACATAACATCCTCCTCGCTGCATCAGGATGCACGTTTAGTAGACGCAAACGGTCCATTACGCTTGAATCACTAGAATCTCTTAAAACTTCCCTGACGGAATTCATTACCTAAGCCTGTGCGCAGACCAATAAAAAAATCGTGATAAGGCACCATCGAAACATGAATAGTTCTTCTAGGAGCTATATAGTTTCCGATGATGCTCTTTTCATCGAGCCACGATGAGCTCTGTCGTATCGTACACACGAAAAATAGATCGAAAAGAGAGAACTGTTGGGTGTTGGGTCTATGCACTGCAATGTAACATTTGCACGCACTCAGCTTCAACCATTTCCTAGGAAACATCACCCGATAATTGTGAGGCTCTCTGTGCGACAAGGATGGAGAGACGAGTAATGGCTCATCACGTCTCCCTCCTTCTCCCTCCGTTTTCTGATGTCACGTCGATGAATATTCAGAAGCTTTAATCAGGCATGATAATGCGATTGCCGATTGACGCGCACCCAGGGAAAAGATCTCTTGATTCCATGCAATTTTTCTTGAATCAATGCATTTTTTGTCTTCTCTGAGATGATGCAAAAATTGTGTTTATTCATGACAAAAAATGCGTCAATGCGAAAAAAAAATCATTAAATGAAGAAGTTTTACTCAAATCAATGCACATTTTGTCTTTTACGAAGACAAATTTTGCATCATCCCACATTGTCTTTGTTCAAGAATTTATTTCCCTGGGTGCATTGTGATGAGCATACGTAATACAAAGCAATTCTTTGAGAATTACAAAGGATTTCCTTTGTAATATGAGGCAAATCCTTTGTAATACAGATAAAATCCTTTGTATTTTAAGCGTATATAATCATGTAATACAAAGCAGTACTGTGTAACGATTTAAGAGTGCGCCTTGTCCAGAGCAGGGCAGCTCAGGAAGCGGGTCTCTGGGCGGGCAGGGAAGCCCCTGGAGTAACCACCTGCAAAGCAAATGATGTGACCGGCGTCGCGAAAAGAAAAGTAAACAGGAGAGAGAACGGGTCGGGGGAAGGCCAGGGAGGGGAGGGGTTGTGGTGACGCACGTGTTTGCTTGTGTCATATAACCCGGTCGTGTGCTGTCGTCCTCACGTGTTCGACCGGACCAAGACAAAAAGGGTCGGGATGATGCATGGCTCATATAGCTTAAGCTCTATACTGCATAGACAAAAATTCGGTAACAATTTGTGAAATTTTTGACTACAATAACAGAAACTATTCGGACGACCAAACTCATTTCATGTAGAAACGTTGCACAGCGTATACTAGTCTAAAATTGAGCTCCGGCGTGGTTCACGATCCACTCAGATCCACTGGTTATACCCCGGGACTTCCAGGGACTTCCTCTTAGCGTTATGAGCGGGGCGGGGTCGTTACCGTGCATGGCCGGCAGATGATAGTCTAGTGCTTGTTGGCGGCGATATAAGGGGCCGTTCACAAATTACGTAACGCGTTTGAGGGGGGGAGGGGGTCTAAGGTATGATTCCGATTGATCTCCATTCGTCGCGAAATGGTCAAAATCGGAGAGAAAAGGTGCGTTACGCATGCTGATAAGGGAGGGAGGGGGTCGAAAAGTCGTCAAAAACGCGTTACGTAATTTGTGAACGGCCCCTAAAGGACTGACCGTAAGGAAGACAAAATCGACGCTAGGAAAATAATCTTCATCTGGGTTTCCAAGCTACGCAATCAAAGTATGAAGAAGAATGGTTATGACCTTAGTAAGAAATTCGTCGGCATTATGAACAAAATCGTTCGGAATGAGAACAATTTTCTGAGTGATACGAACGAATTGGTAGTAAGTTTGGAGCCAGCCAGCCAGCGACCCCTGGCCCCACCACGCCACGCCACGCCACGCCACGCCACGCCACGCCACGCCCCGCCTTGCTAATTTCAACAGGAAGCTGTTTGCAGAAAGAGACTGGACACTTCTTTCCACTTGATGTGCTTACAAACACATGTCGCGGCGTGGTGGGGCGGGGCGTGGCGGGGCGTGGCGGGGCGTGGCGGAGCGGTTGTCGCGGGGTATGTCCAAGCCGTCTGACTCACTGAGAGCAGACTAAGGCAGTGCGGGCGGCAGGCAGCATGCAAGGCGACCGTAAACCGAGATTAATGCGATGCGGCTGACGGGATGGTGTGGCGTGGCGTGGCGTGGCGAGTCGCTGCGCCGCGCCCTGCCAGCGTCTTCCCCTGTCTCAGGAACACTCGGAGTGTCGTCCGTCCAGCTCGTGCTCAGGCGCTACATGACTATCACCAGCTAAAGAAGCACTGCGCGGCGCGGCTCTTTGGTCACGGAGCAGCACTCTCCTAACGATTCACCACAAGGCGGACTTTCCAGTCAGGACGCGCGAAGCAGCTCTTTGGAAAGCTGGGCACTACTCGGGACGCAGGAAGTGTTAGTTTGTTCTGCCGGCGGGGCGGCAAATGCTGACGCCTCACGGGCCTCCCGCGGCAGGTCAATCTTCGTGCTCCGCGGGCGAGACGCGGCGTGGCGTGGCGTGGCGTGGCGTGGCGCGGGGCGGCGTGACAACTCACGGCGCTGACATGCCGGCCTGGAGCCTAGCGAGCCTAGCCTCGCCGTCGGCCGCCCTCTGCCGCCCTCGGCAGAGCCACTAGGTGACCGGACAGGACCGTACCGAGCCGAGCCGAGCAGGAGATGAGCTCTGAATCATCGCGACGTGTCATTAAACGAGGCGCGGCATAATAAAAACTGACATCAATAGGTCTCCCCGAGGCGCCCGCCCCACCTCGCCACGCCACGACACGCCACGCCACGGAACGCCCATCACCTGCAGCAAGCCCGGGCGGGGCAGGGCGGGGCGGTTGTCTGGACCCCGGCACACCTCGGATGAATAGGAATCAGGTCAAGTGCCGAAATTTTAGACCCCTGGTTCAATTACGCTCAAGCAAAGCACGTCTGAAAATGAGCAGGTTATATTTTGTGTGATTTTATCCGGACTTTTTTTCAAACCTGTGAAGTGATATGCGAGCGGATCCGATCATGCCCCCTCCCCCCTCCCTCGGCCCCGGCGACACCAAGGGGCTTGGCTCAGCACGGCTCTGTTGAAACTACCAATTACCGACTGCATATTCAACACGCCACTCCCCTCACCCTTCCCCGTACCCCGCCCCGCTGTGCGGAGATTAAGAGGATTCGCGTTTTAAAGCCCTCTGCTATTCTGAGAGGAACTCAGTTTCGGCGGGATTCGAATCTGGATGTGACGTTGCGAAGAAGGCCTATATCTCAGCATCAGCATCGAGTGTGCGGACGATGTTAATTCGCGATAGCAGATATGAATTCAATGGCTAAGTGAACATAGCATTTTCCTCTGGGCTGATTGACTGTTATACAGCAGATGATATTAGATGCGCTTCATACAGCATGGCCTCTAAGGCCAGATCAATCCAATCCAAATTAAGTGACTACAGCTGCTCAGGCAGCAAAAAGAGATCGCGTTCCGACCTCGACTATTTTTCGACAGTGATGTCATCATGTGCTGCGGGTGAGGCCCTGAGTCCTGAAGCGCATCGGAGGCCGCATCGGGGACCCAGCCCGGGAGGGGGAGGGGGGGGGGGGGAACATCATCAGGGGCAGCTGCACGGCGCCGCACGCGACACGCCCCGCCACGCCCCGCCACGCCATTGCAGCTCCAGCAATGATTGTCCTCTTATCATTATCACCTCATCAGCCAATAGAATCAACAGTCTCCACGTGTGAAACCTCACTACGGGGAATGACCACCAACCACCAGTCCCTCGGATCCTAGCGCGAGAGCAGATCGAAACTTAACGATTACTGGAAGAAGCGGAGAGCCGCATGCAGGCGTCGCTCAGGACGTCCACGAATCGCAATGTGAATGTGACTCGAGGTTCCGCAGTGCACGCTGCGATACTCCCCCGCACGTCCGGCGGGCCCGAACCAATTGCCTACTAACACCATGATTCATAATTGACGGGGCGGACGGCTGAGTCAGACTGCTGATTAGATGGTCGACCCTAGAGATGACCCACCCAGACTAGGGTCACGTGAGCGTGGTGACACTCTCCCCCACTAGGCTCTCTAAGTCCTGGGCTGGGCGACCCACGCAAACGTATGGAGAGCACCAAGGTCGCCTCGGCGCGGCGCGGCGCAGCGCAGCCGAGAGCCGAGCCGCCCAGCTAGCGCAGTTCAGCGCGGGGCGGGGCGGGGCGGGGCGGGGCGGGGCGGGGCGGGGCGGGGCGCCACATACAGAGCGCCCATTCATGTGCAGCCCGCCCCTCCCCGCCCCGCTCCGCCCCATTATGGATGGTGCTAAATAGACCGCGGCTACCGGCGGCATCAAGGGCCAGCGGCGTGAGGAGGTACTATCGCGGACAAAGACATGGACCCCGTTAGCCCCAACCAACCTCGGCACACTGATCTCCATAGTCTCTGTCCAAACTTTCAAATCACCTGCCCCACAACCCCCAAGGCGTAATGCACAACCTACACAAGGGCTACTGGTTGGTTACTCCTGTATTTATCTCTTCCTCATGTTAGCAGCGTACTAGCTTATGACTCATGGCTCGTAAATCCGAGTACAGCACACTCCGCTAGTAACGAAGGGGTCGTCCATAAATAACTAAGGTAAACAAGGAAAACAAACTGACCACCTTTTGATTCCGTTCCATCACCTCGTAAGCCGATTAACTAAATCTCACCATGCTCTTGGCATAGGGGTGTAATACAAGCAAAGCCCCGCCCCCCTATTTCCATGGCCTTACGAGGTTTGTGGACGGCCCCCCAACTTGGTTGGTTCTGCATCGAGCTCAGACCACACGGCGTTCGGTTCGGTTCGGGCCGCGTCGGATCGGGTCACCTGATCGAGGAACTGGTCCAGCCGACCGCCGCCACAGCACATCATGGCTGCACCCAACGCGGGGGCGGACTGGGTATGTGTGAGTGAGATGGACTCTTATGGAGATTGTGTGAGTGCGAGAGAGATACAGGGTCCTGCTGCCTCCCTCTCCTGACTCACACAAGCTCCATAAACTCGCACGTTACCCAAGTTCCCGCATGATCCAATAGAACACAGAAAAGCCAATACCCAGATTCTGGGGCAACCTAACCCTGAAAGAGAGGGTAAAAATATAATTCTGAGCTCAATACACAACACGAATTTCTGTTCTGCACCTATTGTACTCAAATATGGATCTGATTGAAGCATCTCTCGGACTCTGGCAGTGTGGATGCTGGTGCGATATTTGTTCAGACTCTTGATTAAAAGAACGGCCTTTTGCTCGGCCATTTGCCTGGGATCGGGTGGGTGGCGACAGGCCGGGCTGGCCTTGGGGTCTGATTACGAGTTTTCAGAGGCGGACGATACTTAACCACTCGCTTACGTGTCGTCACTCGTCAATGGCGTCACTTTCAAAAATCTCTGCGTTCCAATGAGTGGGCGATTTCTTTAATTTCTCAGTCGGTTGAACATAGTTCTCGTCATAGAGGTCGTGCTAGTGCGCGCACTCAGCTTTTCTTATCAACATTTTCTTTGTAACAAATTGATAAATTTGTGCAACAATAACGTTATGAACCACCTTTTTTATACTACGAATTATTTTACGCATAAGCTATAAGAGATTTCATCAATAGATTCCAAACAAATTTTATTCATAAAATCCACTGTCGTACAAATTTATTCATGGATATTGACACAATGAGACGGAGTACACGCTTAGACTTTCTTCGAGAGACCACGTCGAATGTTGAACAGATTACGTCGAAGCGACGTGGAGTTACGGTTACATGCTTAAGCACGACGTCAGTGGCATCGAAAGACAACGTGCAGCAGCAATTCTACGTCGCTTCGATGCGTTTCGACGTAACGTCGCAAAACTCGACGAAGGAACTATTAGCGTGTACTTGAGTCTCAGGAGTGGAGTCACTCTTTTGGGTTAAGGACGCCGCGTTTCGTAATCCTGGCGGAGAGCCGCGTCGCCCACCGCCGCTCGCAACGCCCCGCGCGTCCTGTCCCGCACGCGTGATCGGCACGCTCGTCACGCGTCTTGTCGCGTGTCCCTCGCGTGACGTGCATACTCCGCGCTACAGGGACCAGCAAAGGACGAGCACAGAGAGTCTCTGTAACGATCACGGTATGCTGCTAACTGGCAGTTCCATGTGGATTTGGAAGGGCGTTTCTTTTGACTGAGGTAGTGCTAGTACCCCGCCTCGATCGTACCCCGCCTCGGTAGTACCCCGCCTCGATCGGACCCCGCCTCGGTAGTACCTCGCCTCGATCGGACCCCGCCTCGGTAGTACTGAGCCCTCGTCGCACTGTAAAAATTTTAGTCGTCATTTTGACGACAATTCCATGGCAATTTTTTTTTACAACATTATCGTCATTGCAGCTTGATGACTCTGTCGTCACTCATACAAAATGTAAAGCAGCTTTGAAACTGTTCGACGATTCTTTCGTCAAATATGACGAATGTGTCGTTTAACTGACAAGGATTGGTCGTCATTTTGCTCAGATGAAAATGTCATCAAAATTTTTGTCGTCAAGTGACGACAAATTTTTACAATGCGGTTAACAGAGCACCGAAAGCGATTCAAAGTCAAGTGAGACACGGTTTGTCATTACGAGGGAGGGCTTGTTGCTTCGGTCTCACGTGTCTGATGCGTTGATGCGTATGACACTGATGTCTTGACACATCCAGGCCCTGCCCTGCTCTGCCCTGTGCGCACGAAGACACGCACGTACTCTGCCAAGCTGCCGACTCCCCCCCCCCCCCCCCCCCCCCCCCCACCAATTTCATTTCCCCCTTCTCCCCTCTGCCTGACTTCCGCATGTCTTGTCATGACGATAGGGGGATCGTGGGCAACGCAACGCCCTTCCGCTACAGACACCTCCATTTAAAAAAAATAACTTTCAGACACATTGGCTCGGGAGTACTGCTGACTTCACCATTGGTACGAAGATAGCTTCACTCACAAAAACAGATCGCAACCCAAATCCCTTACTGTACTAAGTGGCTAGAGTCAGGCGTACCGGTTGATACTTGGAACGGACTGAACAGACTAGTTAAGCAAGGACGTACTTCGTAATGCTCGCGACATTTTTCGCTCACAGGAGGTACTCAGAACTTCGCACGAAGGCTCGGTCGCTCGGTGTAAGTCTCTTCCCGTCTGTCTGAAGAGAAAGAATGCTCGTGACGTGTAGTGAGTCAGGGTGGGCAGGGCGGGGCGGGGCTCCTCGAGGTGTTAGCAGATTGTGGAGGAGCATCAGCTAATGCAGCACCACGCCCACCAGGAGCCCCCACCCCAGCCAGCAGTGAGTGGGTCAACTGACAACACATGCAGTTCGACAGCTAATGAGCATGGAAGAGTAGAACTCACGGCAGACCCCTGCCCTGCCCTGCCCTGCCCTGCCCTGCCCTGCCCTGTCCTGCCCTGCCCTGCCCTGCCCTGCCCTGCCCTGCCCTGCCCTGCCCTGTCCTGTCCTGCCCTGCCCTGCCCTGCCCTGTCCTGCCCTGCCCTGCCCTGCCCTGCCCTGCCCTGCCCTGCCCTGCCCTGCCC
>CABIKL010002549.1:0-12398 GCA_902196195.1 Aptinothrips rufus
AAAGCAGGAACGGAATAGAAAGACACTGTAAACACGTACGAAAAAATATAACACGCAGCTCGCTACTACGAGAAAAGTCGTTCTTACGTCGGCAGACCTCCGCAACAAACAATCGGCAAGTTTCAGACCTCAGAGCCGAGAACATTGATCGACGTTTGTTAACTAAGGACTACGGAGAGGGGGGAAAGGGGGTGAGGGGGAGGTCACCTTAACGATGTCGACCGTCTAGAGAAGGCCGTCAGTGAGCACTGACACGACGACGACCAGCCGACAGTGGGTGGGAGGGACAGAGGGAGGGAAGCTGGTTGCCTGCTCTACCGAGCCGCAGCACAGCTGCAGACGGCCGGACCCGGGCCGGACCATGCTGGCACGCAGAAAGGGGGAAGGGAAAGGGTGCTAAAACAATAGAGCATTTATTTTTTAAAGGAGGGGAAAGGCAAAGACTTCTGTGAGCCATGGCCCCCGACACCATTTCCTTTCCCCTTTTCCCCGATAAAGATTACAAACATCCGCCTCCTTTAAAGGCTAGAAAAAATTCCACTATAATGTGGGGCAACCCCAACAAGAACACAAGGAAAAATTTCTTATTTTCTCTAAATAATAGGAAATAATGCATCAGAGATGGAGTGGCAAAACCGACGACACAGAACACGAAACTGACAAATTTTCTCTTCTTCCAATATCCAATACAAAATATATCATAAGTTAGAAAAGTTAGAGCTCAACCGTAATCTGAAAAATATAGATCGTAATTTAACGACTAAATAACGCAGATTTATTTCCTAAAATTACTACTTTTTCTAGCAGTGTGGGAGTACCGCAAATTATAAGACGATTCTCACTTCAACCTTTAATTTTGCCACACTAGGGAGTTAAATTACTCACTCGCTGTTCCCCGCCATGATGGTAGCCCACCTCGCGGCCAGGCCGGGCCCAGGCCATGGCGGCTGGTGACGGGCCTGGCCTCGGGCCTGGCTCTGGTTGTGGTGCGGCAGCAGCCTGGTCCCCCTCAACTCCTGGGTTCATTCTGCAGAGACAAATGGCTGAAGTTATTCGCACCATGGGCGCGACCAAGCTGCGGTATCCTATTCGCACCACTGGTGCAAATAGGAGCATGGCTTGTAATGAGCACCATGTGGTGCGAATACAATGAAAATTCCTATTCGCACCACAAACGTTTGAAATCGCCGGGAAGGGCTCAAAATCAGCAAAATGCCACTTTCCTGCGATGAGGACACAAATGTTCTCATATCAAAACCGAATATCAACACCGCATGTGAATGTGAATTTTTTGCCCGAATGATGGAATCACAACCCTGCAGCCCATGAAACACACACGAGCAAGGTGCACACGAGCTTACGAGATGTATGTTTAACATTCTAAAAAAACAAGAAAAACATGCCTTACTAACGTACACAACTACACGGCCAGTGCATCTTGAATTTTTTTTTGAAATCCTCGAAAAAATTTAAGTTAATTAATTTAATGGAGTGATCTGATCCACTCTTTAGTGTGACTAAACTTTTGAGCAATGTAGTGAAAAAATGTAAGTCTTGACAGCACTTGTGGTAAAAATATCATTATACGAAGAATATTTTCATTTTATTATTATAAACTTTGTATGCCTGTTGCCATTGAAAGTGTAAAAACCGTAATCCAGAAATAAAATAAAGTACTACAAGTAACTAAATTTTTTTTGTTATGGAAGCCTTGGAATCCAGACTTTCCTTCATCAAAGCCCTTAACTTGGTCAGGAATGATTTTCCCAAGCATCACTGATGGAGCATAAGGGAAGGAGAGATAAAATGTAGGAAGTGAATCAATATATTTATTTTCTCAATAAAATAGAAGAGGGTCTGCTTCCATAAGAACAAGAACATTTAAATTTTCTGCAAGACTTAAGTACAACAATAGGATCACAAGCAGATCACGTACAAAAGTATAAAACAGAAACAGGCAGATAGTTGTCAACAGTTCAGTAGCTCCAAATTAGCATTAAAATGTAAAAGGAGCTCCACTGTCAATCGATAAGCACAGGCAGTATAACTTAAAGCTTATTTTTCAGTGGACGCTCCATAAAAAAGGACATAAAAGTACTAAATGTGTATCTTGTCAAGATATAAAAAATCCAAAACATCTTAAAAGTATATAAAAATTATAGCTCTCCCATCCTTTCACAGTTCTCACAATGGTGCATTTTAGTACTCTTCACTCATCCATTGATATATTGCATAACACAGTTGACATAAAGATAAAAATATTAAGTAGTGATGAGCCAAAACTTAACGCATTCTACACAATGTGTATGAAAAAGCGTTTTTTCTCTGAACAAAGTAAATGTATAACAACTATAAAATATGGACAGATCTTGCTTTACCAATGAATCATTTTCAACAAATCTTTCTACACTATTCAAAATACTGAAATGGCTTTCAAACTCTTTACTCATACATCAGAATGGAGTATCGTATGGGCATTTCAGTACTCTTTACTCATCCATCAATATATTGCATAACACAGTTGACATAAGAAAGATACGAATATTAAGAAGTGATGAGCCAAAACTTAACGCATTCTACACAATGTGTATGAAAAAGCATGTTTTCTCTGAACAAAGTAAATGTATAACATAACTATAAAATACAGATGGATCTCGCTTTAACAATGAACCATTTTCAACCAATCTTACTATAGTATTCAAAATACTGAAATGGCTTTCAAACTCTTTACTCATACATCAACATAGGGGCCGTACCCATATTACGTAACCACAAGGGGGGGGGAGGGGGGGGGGGTCAAGGGATTACGTTAGAATTGCACGCAAATTTACAAATTTTCCCAGTCCGCCCCCGACGTTAATATTATACAGGGGTGGGGGGAGGGGGGTCAAAAAATCATATTTCTTTGATTACGTAATATGGGTACGGCCCCATATAGAACAAAAATATAAGGGCAGCAATCACTGGAATTATTTTTGCAAACCTTCCACATACATCAATCAACAAAGGCGTCATCCATAAATCACGTGATACTCAATAAGGGAGGGAGGGGTGACGGGTCGAGAGCACGATGAGATCACATACAGAAAAACCCACTTGGATCAAATTTTAGGGGGACAAAAAAAAAAAGTTCGCTTCTTCCGGGAATTCGATAAATGCGGGAAACATAGGAAAGCCCAAGGGACCGAAAAAAATTCATTATAAGCAGGAATTCGTTATATGTAAGTTTTACTGTAGAAGGGGGGAGGTGATCGTAAAGGTGCGCGTGATCTTGCTCAAAAATAAAGACTTTGGTGAGAAATATTAGGTGAGCGGTCGACAGCAGCTTTCATAATGCACTGCTGACAACAGTGTGGCTGCGGGCGACTCCGGCATATCGTTACCGCGCCCTCTTCCAGTTTAAAAGAATTAAGTGTTACTTTTCAATATTTATGCTTCAGGAAAAAAATATCTGAATCCTGATCTTAACGATTATGGGAACAAAGAAATTAAAGCCATATTTTTTAAGGTTCGCTACAGATCACGTGATGTTTGAAGGGGCCGGGGGGAGGTCGAATGCAAGATCACGTAGGGGGGTGGGGGGTTGGAGGCCGAAAATCGCGAAAATAGGATCACGTGATTTATGGATGACCCCAAAGTAAAGAAAGTGTAAAAGAGCACAAGCAGATATCTAAAAAAAAATGCAGACAGTAAAAGCAGGATTATTTTTCAACTGCTGCCTTTTCTTCACATTTCTTGGAACAATACCAGTCCATTTTTTTCACTCTGTCATCAGCACCAACACATATATAATGGAAATATTTTCCACAATAGTCACAGCCACACATATCACATAAGATATCAGGCAGTCTGCAATGGCAAAATACCTTCAAAATTGTAGTGGTGTCATCACCTTTAAATTTCTTCTTCCTGTTTGAGAGTTTTGGGAAGGGAGTAAACACCTTGTCCTGGAGGCAGTTGTAGAGGTGGTTGCGCATGACACTATCATCAAAGTCCCAATACTGAATGTTCCTTTGGGTGGCGAACTCAACCGCATTTGCAATAGCAAACACTCCACAATCCACAGAGTTACTCTGCTGTTTGCAGTGCGGATGTTCAATTAAAAGAGAGGAGTCCTCCGTCTGGACGAGCATGGCTGCCTGAATCTTGGTTAGCCCTGAGAACCCTCCTGCTCGGTTACTGTCCATGATATGGACTGTAGATGATCCTACAAAACAAATTCTAAAATGAACAATGGAAACAAAAATTGCCACATAACTTCAGCGAAACAACGTACCTTTTTTAATGATACATGTTACCCAGTGGTTCCTGCCGTTGTTCACAATTTGGATGTAGTCTCTCAGTTTGGAGGCTTTCGGGTAGAATCCAATATTCTTTGCTGGGACTGCTGTTCCCCATTCTACCGGCAATGGTGTTTGCAAGCCTTCTACTCCCGAACCAAACTGTTCTTGAAGCAGCTGTGACACTCTTGTGAGGTGTTCATCAGACAACAGCTTGCCCTCCACGATGTCCGAGACAATACTTGTCGACAATGATTGTCCTGGGAAATAAAGAAACAAAGAAAATTACTGCACTTAATAAAGATATTACAACTTCTTTATCATAGAGAAATGCGCGATCGATTCATTTTCAAACTGCAAGTATAGGTACATTGAGCATAAACTAGTCTAGCAATTATCAGGAATGATTTCAAAATGTTGAGATATATTTGCATAAGTGAGAATAGTTGTTAACTTACTAGCAGCATAGCAATCAGAGCAAGTGATCTTTCCAGTTTTGTTGCTTGGGCTCTCTGATGGTAACTCTTTACTGCATGTTTTAACACACATGTATCTCAGACAACCTTGACACTCTGTTTTAGGATTTGGAACCCTACTGCAACACCTGCACCGACATATATGATCTTTTGCCTTCTCCATCTGACATCCTTTACAGTAGCAGTTTCTGCATATTCTGGCAGTAGGCAAACCATCAGTAACAGGTTTTGGAATAGAACACGTCTCATCATCATGGACACTTTCCTGGCAACTGGGGCACTTAAAAAGTACTTCATGCAAAGTACAATTTTTGTGACACACAACACATTTTTCTTCTGAAAAAAGAAAATGAAAAATTTACTTTAACATGAGTAAGCAATTGCTTCAGAAGTAAGGCAATACAACAGAAAAATAATTACCATTCTCTAATGCATCCATGAGATCTGACAATGATCTGTCTTCTTCGGAAGCGGCATGGAAGCCTGAAATTAATGCGATGTGAAATGAATTACCATTGCTAATATTTTACACAAGCCAAAAGAATATTAGAACCAAATTTTTTTTGCAACATGATCAGAAGAGATTCAGATTCAAACAGAAAATAGTCAAATTGTCAAATTTATGATGTGACAAGTGACATAAGACCTACAACATACTTACCAGAAGGTAAACAATCAGGGCAAAGGTACTTCCCTTCCTCCTTCCCGACAGAGCATTCCGTACAGATCAGCTCCCTACACTTTGTACATGGGCCAGAGTCTCCGACAAGCGGGAAGTCACACATCTTGCATGTAATTATATCATTTTCACTATTATAACTCCCTTTAGGATGTGTTCCAGCTTCATTAATGGCATCAAATTGGTCTTCATTTACAGATAAATTATCAACATCTGTAAAACAAAGAATGAATACCGAACATAATTGGCATACTCTTAATGATAAATACCACAATCCATAACTTTGGCCAGGAATAACAAATTCATCTGCTGGCATTGCTTAAATATAGCCATGTGAGCCTTACAAAACAATTCATGAAGTCATGAGAATAGAGTGTACTTGCTTGACAAGGGCATTCTAAAAACAGAATATTTTGGAGCAAACTATAGCTACAACCATGCATTCCCCACGAAATCAGTCACACAACAGCGATCAACCTTTGTCGATGGGAGATTCCAAACAGTACAAATATGACAAAATAACAGTTTTACACTGTATACTGTTGAGGGTTCAGCTCCCATGAATTAACTTGTGGATCGTTGTCAAGGCATATGCTAACAGTACAATACAACCATTCCAAATTCTTAACATAAAAGAAACACACTGTTGCCTTTGTGAAGAACTAGGAAGAATTCCATTGTGGTTTCCAAGTAGCAATTGTGAATATACTTATTTTGGTTACACCTTATACTTCACGTCCTCACTCTTAAGAGAAACTAAAGAAGTTTGATATAGTAACATACGGATAACATGTTACGACTAGACTACATAACTGTAGTTAGTTAGACAGAATACCATTACTGAATATTGACATGCTCTGCCAGTCAGGGAAGACCTTACAATTTGTAGGGAACAAACTACAAATAATCGAGGCACAGAAAACTTATGCTAACAGAAATTCACTTAAATTCATAAAGAGTGAGGAAAAAGCATGCTATTACAGTTCCCAGTTTAATAACTTCAAGGCAAATACTTCATGAAAATGGCACCTGCGAACAAAGGTCAAAAAATCGACAGTAATAAACCAAATAGCTGTACGTAAATTAACACACATAAGTTAGTGGGTGATGACATGTTAGTAAAGGCCAGGTCACAAAGTAAGTTAACTAAATATACACCAATACCTGCCCATAATGGGTTTGTGTTTCAAATTACAACCAGAATATAACCCAAGTTTGTAAATGGATTGCAAAATATACCGAATAACTCTGTTTTGATAACTTCTGAAACTGAAACTAGTTGTGAAGAATCATCATCGTCATCATCACTTAATGTGATCACTTCTGGTATTGCCAGTTTTTCAGTGCTAGTCTTTTCTTGTTTTTTAGCAGCGGTGTTGCACAGTAGAGCTTTTTCGGGAATGGGAACACTTCTGGTTTCTGAATTGGGTGACCAGAAGAGAAATCCTCTGCATTTTTTAGTTTTATAGCATCCTTTGAAAGGTTTCCCCTTATTCTTGCCATATTTTGTCACAAAGCTGAAACACAGAAAAAGGACAGTCGTATTCATGATGAGGAATGCCACTAGGGATATTAAATAAATGAACAGTTTGAAGAGGAAACATAACTTACTTTGTCACTGGCTCTTGGCATGTAAAACATACTTGCACAGGTGGACTATTGGCAATGCTTGAACCTGAAAGACAAAGGAGTCATATCACACAACACACCAGTTTGTAATCTGGAACACCAACAAAATCCATACTTATACTGATTTGCATTACAAAAAACAAATTAATCTTCAAAAATACTGATTTTACTGATCAATATTGTAATACCAGTGACTAGTTACTGACTGTAATTGTCATTGAAATATTTCTATACATTTATGGGGACTAAGAGAACTATATGATGTGTAAGTTGCATATTGCGGAGTGAGCAACACACAGGAACTCCCTCAGCCCTCCCAAAGGGATTGACACTTGGATACTCTGCGTATTGGAACTATGGCCGAACGATGGGAGGGCTGAGTGTGTGAGTTGCACGGAGCCGCACGAGGGTCCGGGTCCATTTTCTATCTGTAATCATAATAGCAAGAAGCAGTTCCAAGCAGGTTGCCATTACTAAAGCAAGCAGGGTAAGTGAGAGGGGAAATGGGAGGGGGCGGGCTGGAGGGAGAAATGCTACTCGACGCGGGATCATGCATCGGCGTAGAGGACAAAGAGACAGAGCCTCTGTAACAGGATATGACGGACCCACGCTGCCCGTTCCCTGCTGCGTACCGGGGGAATGGGAACGCTGCTGTCGACCTGGAGACGCCGTGCTGGCTCCTGTGCCTGGTCCGGTTCCAAGTTGTCAGCGACTCCAACAGGGAGACCAGCGGAATGGTAGCAAGAAGCACAGCAGTCATCATAACACATGCAGAGAAAAAGGGCAAGCATAAGCAAGAGACAAGCGGCAGGGTCCTATCTAACTTAAGTAATGCCACTTTGAGAGGCATGTCTGGTCTTTAGCAACTGCAAGTAGATCCCAGGGGGCACGACGAGGACGCGACCGGCCCGGAGGGGTATGAGCGTGCCGAGATAAGCAGAGTGGCACATGCAAAGCAGCAGTAATAGCAACAAAAGCGCAGGCACACTTGCACTCACCACAGACGAACCACCGCAGTTCTCACACATCCTGCCTCCCTTGCCCACCCATCAAGGATATGCATAAACTAGATTTCATTTTAAGGAATTAACAGACCATTTTTGATGAATAACTGACTTTCATAGACTTCAACTGCGATTACTGAAAATTCATTTGAAAGAAAGGACCGGCTCTGAGCCCTGATCACACACACAACTATCAGATTTAAATAAAAAATCTATTTTCTTCTTTATGAATAATTTTTGAATGATATTCATTCGGCTTTTGAAATATATAGCAACTCCCTAAAACTGAAAAAATTCCCCAATGTTCACTATAATTTCTACATACTGCTAAAAATTCAGCCCCTGTTTCAAAAGAGCCTATTCTAAAATGCACTTAACATACCATTACAGTTTTTACAGCTTCTCAACTGTCCATATCCCTCTTTAGATCCAGGCTTTGGCTCCGAACAAGTTGGAATTGCATAAACTACTTCTTTGTACTGAGTGCACAATGTTTCTTGCAAACACAACATCTTGGATCTGAATCACCCTTCTTTGAGAATGTAGCCTTTGCATGTCCTGATCAAGGTGATAGTGGAAGGAAAAGTTACAAAACAATTATTACAGACATAGAGAAGTTATATGTCAGGACAAAAAAAATACAAAAAATATGCACAACCTTTTTTTCTATTTGATCCAGTGTGAACTGTTTTGAACTTGTCCTTTTGTCTTCCTTTGGGTCTTACAATTGGCAGTACAAAGGAGGCTGCACCCTTTCTTACATCTGAAACATATTTTTATGGAATATCAAAGCTACAATATGAAACATTGATAAACGTTTTGTGAATCAAATTCCTACCACAGTCTTTATCCAGAAGAGGACTGTCAGGTTTCCCATTAACAACTGGCTGCGCATCACTATTACTGCTATCTTCAGCATTTTTGCCACAGCCAGGATCTAAAATAAAATTGTGAAGCTCATCTGAGCATAACAGTTTACAAGAAACTTGACATCGCGTAACCTCGCTCAGCTTGAGAACGTCCGTTTCAGAGCCTCCTTGGAGTACCCTATTGCACAATCACGCAACAACGACACTCAAAGAGAGAAATCATTTGGCTCGAAACAATACCTTAACGGGCAGCAAGTAATGAGTTGGTCAGGTAGATCAAGAGGAAAGGTGTGGCCTTTACAAATGAGGGACGCTCGCCTAAGGCAAGCAAGTCACGTCGCGCGATATCATGTGACATGATATAAATTCATGTCAGCCTCCATGGCTACATGCAACAGGTGTCATAAGATATCCTCCACTGATGCTTTGTATGAATGATAATTGCTGGCTCCTAAGCCACTGCAACCATTGATTGCACAACTGCAGATTAGTCACTAATCATTCGTGGAAAGACTAGGACATATTTCGGATTAATGCTTTTATGTGTTTCTGCCATTCCTTAAATATAAAGCCATGAGAAGAATGATAATGTTTTAAAGCAATGTTCAACTAACGAGTGATTAAATGTGGATGATGGGATCAGCTTCTTCCAGAATTAGAGGCCCATGACACTTTCTGCCCTACATTCTGCCTGCAGCTTTCTGAACTTCACCAATCTATCGAGTATCCTAATACTTCATTTAAACTGAAGTGACATCTCCATACCGAAATCATTGGGGAATTAAATAAACACAATTAGTGCAGTCATCAAAATTAACGTAACTTTTATTATGTCATTTAGAGCGGAAGTTACAAGGATCCAACTAACTGACGGTCTTTCACAGATCAGAATTGTAGCTAGAAACAAGTACAGCATTTAAAAGTAGGGACTTCAAAAACATTTTTACTTGAGAGATAATCAATTCTAAGCAAATCCAAATGCTGCATTAAACCAAAAAACATAAATATAAGCAATTAGTGATTCCACTGCCAATATTTGGCCAAAGCAATTAGTCCACACTACAGACTTCAGTATCAAATTACACTAAGCCACTTCGGGATCGTTCGAATAATACATAAGAAAGATAGGGTTGGACGTTTGCCGCCATAGCAATTGGGTATCCGCTTATCTCTGTGAGTCATACCTGTACCATCTGCAGCCAACCATTGACCAGAAAGTAGCAGCCTTCTGATGGACACGTCACTGCCGACGTAGTTCCACCGCTTCAAGCCTGTTGACACACAGCTTGCATAATTTGGCATGTCCACATGCCAACATGACGAAACTTCCCACAAACACTCGACACTTCGGACATTCTTCTCTTTGGTAAAAGGCAACACCATCGCTGTCAGAAAGCTTTTCGGGACAAGGACATGTCCAAGACGAAGTCTTTGAAGTAGATGCAGACGACCCTGCACTTGAGGCACCTGCAAAAGCAGCTGCAGCCCTCTCTTGCAGTTCGGCCTTTGATGGACGGCCAGGGCCACAGACATGAAAAAGAAGCGAAAAATGAAGAAAGGCATGATTCGCAAATGCTAGAAAGCCCTACGGGAAGTGCATCATTGACTTTAAAGAGAAGCTTACGTTTTCCAGAGAAGGCAGGAGTACCACCAGACTTTTGAGACTGCCTCTTCTTCACCCCTGCAACAGAATTACGTAATTAGATCACAATTCCTGAAGTGGCAGTGGCATGAGAAAATTAATTGGAAACAGGTGCAGTCTAGCTACTTTTGGCAGGACGAAATTCATCATCACTGCTGGATGCGGTCCGGCTTCGTTAGGATCATCCAGCACATCACTGCTGTCGCTATCCGAGGGCTTGTTTGACCTCTTCCCTGGTCGCTGGAATAAAGACGGAGTACTGTTATAAATGGACGGGCGTGTACTGTGTAAGAACACGGACATGTACCCGAGTTAAGTACTCACGTGCGGTGAACGGAGGTAGGGTCATGCCGGCCATGGACGCCATAGCCGCGTTCCACATGAGTGGGTTCCATTGCGACAAAGGACCACATACCTTTCACACACAAACTTACTGCACACTTGTCACTTCACTTCACTGTATTCCATTTCAAAGTACTAGAATCTACTAATCTCTTAACGTAAATACACTCGTCATCACAAGGCAAAATGCAACAGCACTAAACAAAACACAAGCGCTCAATTGGATGTGATATACAAAACTAAGCAGGGCCAGGGTATTCAATGCGGGTGAGCAGGTACTTAAAAAAAATAAACACAAAGGAATCAACGTGCACGGTTATTTTAATGGAATAAAAGAAACACCGGCATTACAAGTACAGTAGGATCGTCCGCTTAGACCTGGCGCTTGCATGTTACAGCAGAGACCGCTCCGTCTATTTGAATGCAGGTCTAAAAAAAACGTAGTTATAACGCGTACGCGTAAAGCAAACAAAATTAAAGTATGCCAAATAACTTACACAAAGTTGTCCCGTGCACCAAGCGCAGTCGAAGATTCGGGCCAAAAATCCAACTCGCCATCGGTATGTATGCTAGACTCATGTACAAAAGTCGTCGGATCCGTTAAGTTGAATACAAATTCAGGGTTTCCGCACGCCAGCAGATCCCATCTGGTACAGACAAGTGCCTTCGATCAAGGTTACGCAAAAGTCTTCTAACTATAAGTTTTGTTCTCTCATCAAGATTCTCATTAAATTTATTGAGTGTTGACTATAATGAAATATGCCTTAGAATTATGGCGTAATATAAAATAGACTATCACCATAATGTAAAAATAGTTACTTGTAAACAGCATTGTAAGGTTGTTTTTTTTTCTAAAAATTGTTGTAGCAACAACGAACAACTGATTTTCTGATATGTAAGCTGACCCCTTGTGAATGAAAAGTTTGCGTTTTTCCAGCAACTCTAAAACGGCAGTAAATGCAATTTTGTAGATATAAAGGTCACTGATGTTGTTTTCAGTTACATCATCGATGGAATTTATGAGATTTTCTGCAAATCTTTCTTTTTCTGTTTCATCAATCTGTGCAATACAAGGTATCAGTCATTACAAATATTGTTTTACTTATTATGGTAAACAAATCAAAATGAAGGATAAGTACCGCATCAATATCAACTTGGTTTTGTTCAAAGAAAACAAAAAATTCATTAGTTGACATTTGTGTCAATCTTAGCAAGAAAAGGTCCAGTTCTCTGTTAATGAACCAATGACGCAATCGTTCATTTTGACAAACCACTAATCGCCCAATGAAGTGTGCTATATGATCTTGTCTGCGATTCATCTCCATGTTTATGTTGTCTGAAAGCTGAAACATTACTTTAGGTTAATGAATAATAACATGTAATTACATGGGAGAACTGCCACAGATATACATTTCTTCAGTTATAACCGGCCACAGTTATACACTGTCTTCAGATATAATATTAATTTATTTTATTT
>CABIKL010002550.1:0-12398 GCA_902196195.1 Aptinothrips rufus
TCCTTCTATTGGTGTGGCTTGTAGAAGTGTCTAACCTTGATTAAGTTTTGTTTGTTGAATCAACTCTTTGTGTACATCCTCAAACTGAGTGAATTGCTTTAAATTTACTTCAATCTTTCATGCTTGCAAGGAAGATAGGTAAAAGTCTTGAGGTATGCAATCTTCTGGTATCTTGTCTCTTTCCTGTACAAATCCGTTAATTTTTAAATCCTAGTTACTTTCATTATAGATTTAAATTTGTTTGTAATTTCCATTTTTCTAGTTATATTTCTTTTGCTTTCACCCCTCCTGCTTCTTTCCTTGTTATGCGTCTTGTTTATTATTTAACTTCATCATTGGCAGCATGTTCTTTCTTTATTTTGATCTCTTTTTTTTATCATTTCCTGATATTTTGTATCAAGTGCTATTCTGTATTTTAGCATAGGGTTCAAATCTTCCATCAATACAGTTGTTAAAACTTGTTCTCATATTTTCAGGATTTGACAAAGAAGTGGTCCGATGTGCGACAACTTGTGCCCCAGAGGGATGCGACTCTCCAGGCTGAGCTCCGCAAGCAGCAGAACAATGAAATGCTTCGCCGCCAGTTCGCTGAGAAGGCTAACCAAGTTGGGCCATGGATTGAGAGGCAGATGGATGCTGTGACGGCCATTGGAATGGGTATGCAAGGATCCTTGGAAGACCAACTCCACCGATTGAAAGAATACGAACAGGGCGTATATGCTTACAAGCCTCATATTGAAGAACTGGAGAAGATCCACCAGGCCGTGCAAGAGGGCATGATCTTTGAGAACAGGTGAAATAATTTTTCTGTAAAGTTAAAAAGGCAGTGCCATTATCTTAACCCTTTTCTAATGTTACTTTTATATGTGCTCAATAATTAGGTATACTGCATACACAATGGAAACTCTGCGTGTTGGATGGGAACAACTGTTGACATCCATCAACCGCAACATCAATGAAGTGGAAAACCAAATTTTGACAAGGGACTCTAAGGGAATTACCCAAGAACAACTTACCGAATTCCGTTCAAGCTTTAACCACTTTGACAAGAACCGCACCGGACGTCTGGCTCCTGATGAATTCAAGTCTTGCTTAGTTAGCCTTGGTTACAGCATTGGCAAAGATCGACAGGTAATTTTCTTTTTCGAATTTGGTCTCATATCACTTTAACATCTGTGTTCTAAACCTCATAAACTTTTTACTAATGTCTTATTTTGTTTATTTTGTAGGGTGAAATTGATTTCCAACGCATCTTGGCTATTGTTGATCCAAACAACACTGGTTATGTTCACTTTGATGCCTTCTTGGACTTCATGACTCGAGAATCAACTGACACTGACACAGCTGAACAAGTTATTGACTCCTTCCGCATCCTTGCAGGAGACAAAGTATGTGTCATTATAAATATGATATTTTAAACGATAATCAACACTTAAAAAGTTCTCTCTCCTAAGCTTAATCTTTTGATTCACAGCCCTACATTTTGCCTGATGAACTCCGCCGTGAGCTGCCACCTGACCAGGCAGAATACTGTATCCAGCGTATGCCTCCTTACAAGGGACCTAATGCAGTTCCTGGGGCTTTGGACTACATGTCTTTCTCTACTGCTTTGTACGGCGAGTCTGATTTGTAAAACCAATGCATGCCAATTGTTAAAAATTACTTCTTTCTTCACAGTGCGGTATCGGCAACAGCCATGTGATGTGCCATATATATTATGACCCAGTCATACTTTTGGTAAAGATGTCCTTTACTGACTTGCATATTCTGAGCAGTTGTAAACAATGGAGTCATTAATGTGAAAAGGCATATGAAAAGATAATGTTTGCCTCAAAATTCAAAGGGACACACTTACCTAAATTCAAAAATTGGAACATTAGTGTGAGAGAGGCATTCATGTAATGTATTGTCCCTTAAGATTTCTGCTTTCATTCTGAAATCGGAGTGCATTGAATTGCATTATTTTGACAGTGACAATATGCAGAAATGCGTATGAGTCTGACAAATCAGCAATAACTCTATAATTTTGCTCATATTTTTAACGACCTACTTGCCTACAGGAAGTAGAACTCAATTTGTTTATAATATCAGCATTGACATTGCCATCAGATTTTTGGCTGAACGCTTAACAGTTGTTACTGTTCAGCTTGTTCTCTGTGTAGACAATCCATACTCCATAAGTATGTCGTGTTTGTGTATATTATTCGAAGACTTCAGTGATTTGGCCCTAAGAGCTGAATAGATCTTGAATTAATGTTCTTTTACGGATGAATGAAAAGTGTCCATAATTGTATAGTTCCTTTTATTCAAGTATTTTAAACACCCTAGATGTTTTATCTGTAGGGTTGTCTTTTACTGTGCATCTTTTGGAAACTATTTAAACTTTGAATCTCACTGTACTGTCTGACTTTTCTTATCTTTTTTTGTTCGACGTCCAGTGTTGTTACATGTTATCCCAGACATGTGTTTATTTCCGGTAATGAAGCAAGACCTAGGGTTGAGTATTATTTTTTAAATGATCTTTCTTCTGGGAGCATATCTGATCTGTGGTCAGTATTTACCTAATCATGATGAAAAGTGACTGCAGCTCAAGTTAGCAATTTCTTTTATTTATTCAAGTCTCTTTAAATTTTTAATTTGTTGTGTTTTAGTCCAAAATCTTGTAACAGCTTTGTAAGCAGTTTTGTGAACTTCCTCTGCTTGCAGGACAAGCAACGTTTTTTATTCTGATTTATTTGGCCAATCAATTTCTGTGAATTTTTAAATTGAATTTTTAAAACTAAGCTCAATTATCAGTTTTACTAAACAAAATATTATCTATAATTGAAAGCGATGTGGACAAAAAGTTACTTGCACTTAGCATTTTCTTAATGTTGACAAATATGGAAAGTATTCATGAGGAGGTGTGGGTTGATCAGATTTTTTTTTTCATTGTATGTAGTTTCATTTTTTTCTGTCTAGTCATTCATTTTTAATTTTGTTTTGGCTGTTGTGTACAATGCTTAAAAATAAAAAAAAAAATAGAAAAAAACAGAAACTGATGGAATGCAATTATTTTGTATGTCTGTTCCTGAAGTTGAAATTTATCATAACTTCTCGTAAATCCAGTGCACACTTGATTTCATTTGGTCTGACTGATGGCCTCTGTAGAGTGTTTCTTTTTTTGTATTATCTTATTACTTTTTAAATCTATCTTGCAAGAATTAAGAATATTACATGTGATACTCAATGTGAGCCTTGACATACAATTGGCAATACATCATTCTACATATATGCAATGTTTTACCTGTTTGAAACACAAACTTTACCAAAAGGTGAATCATTTGTATCAAGCTGTATAGCAAGTGTACATAACCACCCGCAGGATTTTCTTAACATAACTTGATAAAAACAAGTCAGTATGTGGCAATGATGACTGGCCTGAGAACTGAGCAGAAGTTCAATGGTCTTCAACAACTGACTGTTCCAGTTCATAATGCAGTGATTGTTTGGAAAATCTTTGAAGAAACAATTCCAGAGAAATTTCTAGTGAAACATATGTTTTTATGTTTATGTATACAAGATAATACATATAGACCATCAAAACAAATAAAAATTGCAAAACTTACTGTCAATTTCTTTCTTTCCCTGCCTTTGGCCTTTGGTATTAAAAATGATACAGAAACAAGAATCAGGTAAAATGAAATTTTAAAAATGCAGAAATAACAGGGTCACATTTCTTGGAATGCCTGTTTAATTATTTTCTGCAAGGAAAATAATAATAATACAGCAAAGAGAAATTTATTGCCTTGCTGAACTGAACAGACAGACGTGATGTTGACCTCTCGCGGCCTGAGTCACCACGTTTATGGCCCATGTCTGTTATGCCCCGGAAATGAGTCTGACCTCGTGACCTTTACGGCCGCACACGAGACAGGGAGTCAATGCTGCAATGACGTCGAGCCAAGAGTTCGGTCCTAGTGAGAAATAACGTCGGGAACGAAGACGAAGCGAAATCAAAACGGCGTCGGCATGTACCTTTCAATTCGTTTCCAACGGTATTGCTCTCTGCGGAGAAAATCATGAAATCTGTTTCGGGCGCGGGAGCGGTCGCAGCAAGTGCCCGAGCCTGAACATTCTGTTTGCATGGTAAGCTGCAGCTGTGTTCTCTGTATGCGCCAACCGGTACCGGTACTAGCTGCTCAAAGCTGAAGGCAGTTGCTCTGTTGCACTGGTTGCACCATGCTCACTCAGCCCGGCTCAGCCTGGCCGCTCCCATCCAGGGTGTTACCCGCTGCCTTCGGATGTTCGCGCTGCATGACCATCTGATTGCGCGTGCGCCGGTCGGCCGGTCTCTTCTCTTCAAGGATGCCATCCATTACCACCAAGGCAAACCAAGGCAAACGGCCCACGCCCGTCCCGTATCTAAAATGTCTCTGCTGCTGGCAGTCTTTCGACCGTGGCAGCGAGCATCACACTGTTCCGGATACCTGTTCGGAGGCGTCTGCACTGGAAGGAGCTTTCCGTCGATTGGAGGGAGTTACTTCCAAGGAACACAACTTCAGCTCAGTGGGAAATTGTTTCGGTTGGTATCAGTGAATCGAATCGAAGGTGTGTGTGAACTATGTGTGGACTGTTGGAGTGCTAATGTGTTGTAGAGGTCTGTGAACCAAATGTTTGCCCCACGCCTTAAACGTCGTACTGTAGGATTTTTATGGATTGCAAAGAAAAATATGTAAGAACACCTGGAAGTTGACAAGAGTCTGGAAAGAAGTTGGGTGGTCGGTTATAGCCACGGTGTTGAACGACATTCAAGTGATTTCATGTGTCGTCTGCTCAATTGACCTACTGTTTCATGTGTTATCTTGGTTGAAAAGAAACGAATCTAATGCATGAATGTGCCCTCTCAATCACTTGAGCTCTACGATATCATCAACATGGAGGAAACGTCTTGCAGGGTCATCGGTTACTACGTGACCGAGAAAAAGAATGCCAAAATGAACTGGGCTGAGTTTGATAATGTATGCAGGTTAGTTGTTTACATTTTTTCAAACAACATTTACTTTGTAGTAGTTTACTTAATCTCATGAATTTTCTTCGGAACAATTAGTTTGTTTCCCCGTTTTCCACATTGAGTGCAGTTTTGGATGTATTATCTCATAGTTTTTATCAGATTAATCTTTATCTCCAGTGACTCGTGGTAACTTTTTGGCAGCCATTTGAAAGTTTTTGTGTGCTGTGGTGTGTTGTCTGCCTGAAAGATAGTTCTAAATCATGAAGCTTATGCTGTAAGAAATTTCTGGTTTACTTGAAAATGTTGACATAAGAGCACTCAGCTCTTTATTGCTGCGATGTGGCTAATGACACAATTGCGATTCTGGAGTTCTAGCGCTGAGGCTTTTTTTTCATTTCCTTTCAATTTGATTTCATTAAAATAATCAATTTTCTGGAGTTGAATATGTTATTCATATTTGTCGTCTCTGAATTTCTAAATATTTAATAGCTACTCTCATTTTTACCATATAATTAAGTTTCCTTTTCATGCATTTATATCCTTGTTTGTTTTGTTTTTCAGGAATCGTAATTTTTCATTGGTCAAGGTTTGTATACAGTCAAAATTAAATATTTATCCAGTTCT
This sequence comes from Aptinothrips rufus, assembly GCA_902196195.1. Taxonomy (NCBI): domain Eukaryota; kingdom Metazoa; phylum Arthropoda; class Insecta; order Thysanoptera; family Thripidae; genus Aptinothrips; species Aptinothrips rufus. The sequence goes on from CABIKL010002550.1 coordinate 5,618, forward strand.
GCTTTAATTATGGACAATGATGTAATATTCTCTCCTTGTCTGTTCAGATGAACCTTAAGGAAGACTTGGAAAAACAAGGCCCATTCTTTGCTATTATCCATAAGATGACAGAAATTATTGTTAAGTCTTCTCTGGGAGATACTGAAGCAAATGCTGCCTTACAGAATTTCGAAACCTACATAAGCTCTCATCCAGAGGTCATTGTTGTGGATCCACTGGATGGAGTTCGTTCTCTTCTGGACCGGTCTCGATATTATCGGATTGTTCAAAACAGTGACTTGGCTCAAGACAAGGTTTTCACACCAACCTTTGTTGATTTAACATCTACAGACTTGAAGGAAAATTTGCAGCGTCTTAGAGATGCTGGTGTCACTTACCCATTTGGTAAACAATTGTGTAATTTTCAGTATGTTTTTAAAATAGCCATATCATAAAATGGTTAGAAATTATTTAACTTATGATTTTTTAAATCTCTTCTAGTTTGCAAACCATCAGTTTCTCATGGATCAGATGCTCACCAAATGGCTATTGTTTTCAATGAGGAAGGTGTTGCAGATTGCAAACCCCCTTGTGTTGCTCAAAGCTTTATTAATCATAATGCTGCACTCTATAAAATATACATTGTGGGAGATAGTTTCCATATATCAGAACGTCCTTCCCTCAAAAATTTTTCCGCTTCAGGTATGATGATTTTTGGTGTTTTCTGAATTGTAGGTGCCATGTGAGAATCAAGTGATTTCAATCTCCTTTTACTTATTTCAGATCAGAGCACAATTTTTTTCACAACATCAGATGTATCAAAAGCAGATTCAACATCAAGCTTGACTTTGCTGGACCCTGAAGACGCCGCTGCTGTGCCTCCAAGTAATCCTGATGATCATCGCCTTCAGCACATTGTCAGCACTTTGCGAAGAGAATTGGGAATGATGCTGTTTGGTGTGGATGTGGTCATTGAGCACAGATCTGGCCGTTATGGGATAATCGACATTAACATATTTCCAGGTCTGCATGAATCAGTGTTTTCACATATTTCTGTTTTTGGACTCAAAATGAAAAGTGTTGTTTGTAATGCTGATTATTTAATATCTGTGCAGGATATGATGGATTTCCCAACTTTTTTGAAACCCTTATGGATACCATCATCAGTGCTGCATCAGCAAAAAATCTTGGAATGATTAAAAGATCAAGAAGATTATCAGATGAAGGCTCTGAATGTGCAGGTGCCAGAAAACATGAGAAAATTAGGCACCCTGAAAGATGCTCACCAACTTTGCAACCTATCAGTCTTAGCCATGACCCATCAAGTGGAAGGAATGCTGATCAGTCCACCAATCAGGAGTATGACCAGGAGGACTCAGGGTTTGATACGGGCGATTCAAGTGATGAACGTAAGAAAAAATGGCACATGGCTAGAGCTAGGGGGGTTCAAACACGAAAGATGGTGAAAGGTGTATCTGTTCCTCCTCACAGCGCAATAAATTCCAATGAAAACTATGTTAGAGCAGGACTTAGCGGCATGTGATAAGTAATGGTGCCAGTTGCTTTTTACCTTGAAATATCTGTCTTTTATGCCCGGTAGTTTGTGATGTGCATGGAATGATGTTCAATATCCAAGATTACAAATCATTCAACATTCCTTTTAACCAATAAATCAGACTCTGATAGTATGTGTTTATGGTGAAAAATTTTATATACTGTAATTTATAAATGGCTTTATGTCTGAAAGCAGAACTGATTTTTTTAGTGACTCAATACATTTTATCTTTTTTTGGACGTATTTCTTTAGTATGACAAAATTGTTCTTTAATCCTCTGTGACATATCCTGTTCACATCTGTATATTATAATTTCTATACAGATAACTGAACAAAGAATGCCGATGTCTAAAAAACAAAAATGTTTCTGGTCCAGAAGGGGTCCCCGTCCAGAGTTGATTTGGAAAGCCTAAAATGAGGATGAATTCAAAAATTAGAAGTTGCATGGGCTTGTAATATTCATGTAATTATTGTACAATCTACTCATGTAAAAAAAGATATATGCATTGCCAAAAACATTTTGTCAATTGTATTGGTGTTGTGATGTTGGTGTGGAAAGTTATTCAAAACTGTTTCTGTTATAAGTTGAGTTGTTAAATCAGATAGTTTAAATTTCTGTATTCTTTCTGGAATTTGCAATTTCATGTCAGGTAGATGTTAACTTCTCACAGCATTGGATGATACAAGACTTACAATTATTTAGCAATGAAATATTTTGTCAAAGTTTATTGTATTCTTTTCCTAGCTTTGTATGTAGAGAATTTGTCGCCCCTGAAAAAGTTTTCTTCATTCACTGTGGGATATGTGAGGAAAGAAAAATCAACTCAAACGTATTGTTTGATTGAAGAAATTGCCTCTCAAAGAGGATAGTCATTAACTAGTTATTCGAGACTTATTAATGAATACTGAAACAGTTTCTTTTCTGCATTATGTACCACCAGATTTACTATATATGATGTACATTATTATGCCTATGAGGCTGTATTAACTAGCAAGCTTATATTCTCTTAATCTTGAGGCTTGAAACCGTATAACCCTTGCCTGTCGTAAGAAATATACGTATATATGCGTTAGGCAGCTGTTAAGTCCAAATTTTTATGATGAGCCTGTGTTGCATACTTATTTTATGTTTGTTAACTTCAGTATTTTATTCATACTAGCTCATGTTCTCCGCTTCTGAAGCAACTAATCTTTTCATTTAATCTCTGTTTACCACACATCATGTTTCTTTTAAACTTTGTGAAGACCGTTTTTATTTTGTTGTACTTCGTTTTATGTTTTCAAGGATGTATAATGGCTAAACTATACAGTAGATGACCATGTTAAATGTTTAGAGAACATTCATGTGCTAAATTGAGAGCTGCCCGCCTAGATTCGACTCCTTAGAGCTACTGCTGTCCAAAGTTGTACTGACAAAAATGTAATGTCTAAGTTCTTGAAAAGCGTATGTCTGTAATACTTTAATGGAAGTTGCATTGCTTTATCTGGAGGGATACCGCAGTTGACCATTTTTACTTTCAATGATGATCTAATATTTGAATGAATATTTGAACTTCGATCTCTTATCCTTCTTGTGGATTTTGAAGTGGAAAAATATACCTATTTCGGCATTAGAATTTTGCTTTGCCCTCTTGCTCCCTTAATGGTCATCTTCGAACATTTCACCACATCCTGTTGCGGGTTTTTCATTATATGACATTCTATCTTCCAAGTCTCAATTTGCCAAACTGATTCCTCATATGTATAGCACCTGGCAGGCAGGTTGCTAGTTGCAGGTCATAGATTGACTGAATGATTCTCTTTTTAACTTATTTTTTAATTAATTTTCATTTACAACACAGGTTTAAATTATTGACTGTTTGGGAACTGTGATGATGTATGATTCAAGACTGTCTTTTTTCTCTAATTCCTGACGTGTTTATTTTGTCTGTTAAAAACCTGTGATGAACATGATTGGGGTTTTGTGCTGTTTCAATGTCCATCTTTCGGAAAGGTACTGATTGTTGTACAAGGCCCAATTTGTAGGAGAACTTGTTGTTTGGTACATATGTATCAAACAAGGTGATATCATACTGTTGAGAAAAATACTTAAAATACTTGCTGCTGTGAATTTATTTTCACCGCCGGCCTCATTCCGAACAATTAGTCTGTGCAATGTATATTTGGAAATAAACTGAGACGTTTGTTTCTCGTATAAAAATACTTTTATTGTTAAAATAATTATCCTTTATCCTTTTCCATCAGAATTTCCTCCATTATAAAAGAGCAGTCCTCATGACGTAGACAAGACTGTTCATAAAATATTGAAATATTAGTGAAGTTTCGTCAATAAAACACTCGAAATAGATTCTAAAATAACATCACTGGAACCTTTGATGACCTCACGCCGCCGATATCTGATGAATTACTCACGGTACAGTACCGAGCCTACCCTTTGAATCGCATGGAAACTGGCAACAGGCCAACAAACAGTCTCACAGCTTGAGCCTTCAGCAACAGTTTGCGGCTGTTCCCTCTCGTCACGGAGTGAACACGAAGTGCCTGTACTCCTTTTTATGGCCCGCTCTTTCTCGAACAGCGAGACCTCGATCGACAGGCAGAGGAGGCATAGGCGGGAGAAAGAATTTCAATCAAGCTAAGAAAACTCATGACTATATGCAAGAGTTTACGGGCTGCCCGGGCTGCCGGTGCCGGTACTTCCCTTGCCGCGCAGCCGAGAGAGGGGTATGGGGGCTGATGGGGCGCGGCTCGGGGGGCTCGGGTCGGGTCGCGGTCGGAGGTGGAGAGGAGGGGAGGGGAGGGGTCTTCTCCAGTCTCGTGGTTTCGTATTGGGCGTTACGTGCAAGCAGCAAACACAAGAGGCAGAGCCTAGCTCCGTGCGAAATTATGTCCATGCATAACATTTCATCTCGTAGCTTCGAAAATCTTTCAATCATTTGTCCATCACGAATTCCACGTGAGTCCAACACGATATATCTCCGTGTCCTCCCTAGTCAATGGACATGGAGAAGGGAGACAGAAATATCGATATCGGTGCTCCAAATCATCTACATCCAACCCCCATACAGACTCAACAAAAAAGTTTGTGTAACGCGAACAGCTGGTGAGTGTTTGTGATGGCTTTGCTCTCCATAGAACTGCCAGTGGGGCCGATTCTCTCGCCCCACCGAACTTGTATCAGAACATTTCGTTCCGTTGTTTTTGTTTGCAAATCCGCCCTTATTATTGCTGCCTGCCTCTGCCTACAGTAACGCAAACAAAAGAGTCCGAGGTGTTCTATAATTAATATCGGGGCCATGTTTCGCGTTCAAGTGCAGAACTCTTTTCTTTTCTGACATAACTTTATGATCTAATTTTGACTCATTGTCAAACTTCATAAATTTAGAATTTTTAAAAAATATTTCTTCTACTACAATTCTTCTTCGACTGTCAAGACATTTATTATTCGCCACACCTGTAATTAAGTTGGGTAAATTCCACGCCTTCGTGACGTTCAACTTAACGTCTCTATCCTGGATGAATTCCCCACTCCGTACTGAGCAGAGCCGCACAGAAGAAATCCAATGAATGCAAATCCTGCTGACGGTCTTCCTACTGGAGAAGTTAAGCCTTGGCTCTGCTCTGCTCTGCTCTGCCACTGTCTGCTGTGTATTCTTACCTCTTCGCACTCTTGCAGTTGGAGCAGAGCAGGCCTCCCGCATCCTCCAGGACGACGGTGCTCTGAGGGAGCTTTAGGGGAGAGGAAAAAGGGGGGGGGGGGGCGATTGGAAGACCAGCCTTTGAGTCCGAGCGCTGAGCAGGCCATGAAGAAAGTTTTGTTTTTATAATTTTATAATTTGAAGGTTATAGTCCCTGTGATCACTTACAGGTTACCAGTAACTTAGTTGAGACCTATTGCCGCCTTGCGTCGAGCTTGCATCATCAAGTTGCAGTTCTTTGTGCCGACTTCGACATCGCGCCGTCAACTGGGACTACGCTTGGATGAACGTAAGTGATCAATCTGGTGAAGGTTTTTTTTTCTTTTCACAGCTTATATTGGAATAATGCTGTAAAATACTACCAACGGGCTGCAGGCTACCTCGGAAAAGAGGAGCTTATTAAAATAAGTGCGTCAGTAATGCTGCTCGCGCTACAAAAGTTTCTTCTTTTTAGGCTCTTTCCTCCTCTGGACGCGTGAGAAAGATCTCGTTGCGCATTACTTTGGAAAGAAAGTGATTCATGGACTTCTTTTTTATTTGCATACCTCCGCCTTAGCCTTCTTTCGGATCGCCCGCTTCACTCGGACTATTTAATGAACGTATATCAGCTTAGAGAAGCGCTCTGCTTGTGAAAGAGGAAGCGGAGTGAGGTAGGCGATGGAAATGGAACCGTTGCAACAACCGAGGACTGTTTCCTAGCATCTTACAACTCGACGATCCCTAGGAACAATGTGAATGTTCTATCTTTGATCAGCTTGCCTCAAGATAGTTCTATCTCGCAGAGTTTAGCAAGCGGGCATCGGAACAAGGTTATGGAAGGTTATGGGGTCCACTTCAAACGGTGAGTTATTGATATAATACCTGCGTCTCAGGCACGTTTTGGGTTTTCATACTTTAGGCCAAGCCTTTTTTGAAGTCAATTGATAACAGTAAGTCTAATACTTGTAAATCGTCCCCAAAACATTGCAAAAACAAGATCCAGAACCTCACTTTCGAGGCGGCGCGGGGATCTAAGCATGTTTGCGATATTTCAGATCATGCATTGATATGGGCCTGGATTTCGGAATGCTAGGGCTAGTGCACTTCTCCCGCTGACATTAATTGCCCCCGCGAGATCTCCTTTCCCTATCACACATCACGCAACGCTGCGCCACAAGGCAGCCTGATAGGTCGACTATGACGTCAGTCTGTCTCCTATCCTCGCCGCCGCGCCGCGATGGACAAGGGAGTCAAAGGCTGTTCTATCGGTGCTCCACTCAGAGCACGTCCGTTTCTGTCGATCCAAACGGGACGGGGAGACACGCAATTTAAAAGGAAATGAGTCAATCTGGCCGTCTTGTCTCGTCTTTTTTCTTCTTTTTATTTTTTTATTTCGCGCCGTATCATGTCGTCGAGGAGGGCTAGGGAGTGGCGCTGATCGGGGATGCCTGTCGGGTGCGGTGCGGGATCAAAGGTCAAGGAGCAGAGAGGGAGCGGGATGAGCTGGGATGAACTGCGAGGGTTGGCGGGAAGAGAAAGAGTTTTTTTTTTTTTTTTTTTTTTTTTTTTG
>CABIKL010002551.1:0-12396 GCA_902196195.1 Aptinothrips rufus
CCACGCCCCGCCACGCCCCGCCACGCCCCGCCACGCCCCGCCACGCCCCGCCACGCCCCGCCACGCCACGCCACGCCCGGACTGACCTACGCACACACTGCACGGACCGGCTCGTTACTCTACACGTTACACCCTTTCAGCGTGTCTTCAAAGTAAACGCAGTGACGTAATAATCAGCTGTGATGCTGTCGTAGCCTTGACCTTTGAACCTGTTTATTTCCCGTTGCATGAACAAACCTCCCGCTTCGCGTCTGCTTGTTTTGGTGCCCAGAAGCCAAAGCATACCTTGTGGCATTGCGTGTTGGATGGTGGACAACTGTGAACAGGCAGTCCTGTTAAACACCGGTGTGTTGCGGGCTGGCCTACCCTGCGCCTTGTAGACCAGACCAGAGCGCCTGCAGATAGGCAGTCCTGTTAAACACCGGTGTGTTGCGGGCTGGCCTACCCTGCGCCTTGTAGACCAGAGCGCCTGAAGGTACGCAGTCCTGTTAAACACCGGTGTGTTGCAGGTTGGCCTACCCTGCGCCTTGTAGACCAGACCAGAGCGCCTGCGGCTGCTGTCCTCTGGTCTTAAATTTTGGGCAATTGATAAGGTAAATGCTCGATACGTTTGTAAAACTCATCGCTTAAAAGTGGCCATTGGTAATCGGAGTTAAATCATCGATGCGTCAGAATCAGCAGTGACGTGGAGATCGGTCTGTCAGTGAGTTTCGTCAGTGGCGATTGCATTGTGGTCGTCGATCCTCCCCTCCCCTCCTCCTTCCGCTCCGGTCTCCTCTCCTCCCTCCCCTCCCCTCCATCTGCTGCGTGCGCTCCCAGGGACCGAATGGACCAGTGGTTTTTTGAAATCCCTTCTGGTGTCCTGCACCCCCTCCTGGCCGAGCGATCTCCCCTTATGGGGTCTGACTACTTACGGTTCTCACGACACTCCCTCCAGGATTCTGGTGATGTCGACCCAGTGTCCTGAAACACGAGAAATGGGAAGTTAACAACTTCATCGTTTTAGGGCGGCGATGGAGATAGTGCGGCCCGCAAGCTGCAAAAAGAAAGAGAGACAGACTTATGCAAACTGTGCAGGTGCGAGAAAGACAACTCGATCGCCTTCCCCATCGCTATTTTTTTGTGTCTCGTCGTTAGTGCTTTTAATTTGTCTTCTTGATTGCATGAAAGGCATTTGAAAGGTAGGCCAGTGGCCATGTCCTTGACGCCCACGCACTCCATAGGAAGCCCTGGGAGCGGGAACTCTGGGGGAAGCTGGCCTTGGTGGTCCCCGGCCGCCCCGCCACGCCCCGCCCCGCCACGCCCCGCCCCGCCACGCCCCGCCCCGCCCCGCCCCGCCACTCCTCTGAGGAGGCTCCGCCTTGTCTAGCAGTCAGTGTCACTGTTACCTCATGACTTGGGAGGAGGTCTCAGGGTCGTGCCGACTGTACTTACATCTTCTTCTACCTTCATTTACGGTCAGGTTTTGTATTCGTGCGCGTTGCCTCGAATAGTAGATAAATTGAGTGCACTCTAAATATCTAGTAATTTTTTTGTTCGGACTTAACATAAGCAGAATTATTAACAATTTTGTTCTGCGTAACCACACAATTTTTACGAAATTGTTTCTACATAGTTAGCATTCTTTTTACTAATTCTAGTTATGTTTAAAATTGTTTCTAAGTCCGAACAAAATAGTTATCAGACATTTAGAGTGTGGAGACAGTTATTCCAGTCCTTTCTTTCATTACGGCTCAGTTTGTCGAGTTGTAGGAAAAGTACCTTACATATAGTAGAAGATTTTGTGCAATCTGTTATTGAAAGTTTCATTTTCCTTCAATACGTTTCCTGACTGGCGACGGAGATAAAATAATGGCAATTTGACGGATTCCCACAAAGTGCCCTCGATTTTAAGTTTTATCATCCTCAGTGTCGATACGGGAAGTACTTTAACATGCTGAAATACTTCTGTCCTTCCGGGGTGGGGGTCGTTGCCTCTAAGTAGTGTCGTCCCGAATGTTTTTGTCGCGGCCATGTGCGGGGCTCGCGACGTGACGCGCTGAGTTGGCTGTCGACCTGAGCAGAGTCTCTTGTGTCACCGCCTTGTACAGACATTGTTCATGCAGACGAGTGGAGTGGACTCGTCCCGGCGGCCTTGGAGAAGAAAGTTGGCACCATTCTAGGAAGGCAGTGTATTCCGGCCTGGCCTGGCCTGGCATGGCATGGCCCTGGCCGGTGTGAGTCCGCGTCTGAGTCAGTGCATGTCTGTTCCGGCCGGCCGGCCGGCTGGCCTGCTCGGGAGGATTACTAAAGCTGTCGCTGACTTGCATACCACGGCTTCTGCCATTCTATCCCTGGGTCCCAAAACACGCTAAAACGTTATGACAAGCCTTTCATCCTTGCCGAACGCACACTCTAAATGTCTAGTAACTTTTTTCGGACTTAGTTACAATTTTAAACTTAACTAGAATTAGTAACAATTTTTGTTTGTTGTAATTAACAACACTATTTTTACGAAATTGTTTCTACATCGTTACAAAATTGTTACTTATTGTTGTAGTTATAAGTTTAGAGTTGTTAGGCCTACTGAGTCCGAACAAAAAAGCTACTAGACATTTAGAGTGTAGTAGGCAGGGACGGTCTGGGACTCAGGGGCCGCTCCGGATTCTGTTAAAAATACCTCAATTTCTGGGGAATTTAAAATAAATTGTCAAACCCGTTAGGAAAAAATGAGAAAATCTCGGCTTTAAGGCCCCGGAAAACAGGGGTGTCCGCTCAGGCTTTCCTGATTACCAACCCCAGCCAAGTCCGTCACTGGAACGAGTTCCCACGAACACCAACTCGTACGAAAATTTCAACTTTTCCGATGAAATTTTTAATATTTTTTATTTCAAAAATGTGTACGTTCTTATTCATCAAATTCTTTTAAATGCATAATGGATTTCCTTCAAAATAACGGAAATTAATGTGTGATGCGGCCCGCTGTGCAATCTAAATTGCTGGCGCTTACTGTTGCGTACTGAGGCATCATGCGGCGCAGCGGAGATGACGGCCGGCAGGGCAGGGCAGGGCAGGGCAGGGCAGGGCAGGCCAGGCCGCTGTCCATCTCGACTCGACGTATTGCATCCTTCTCAATCTCCTGCCGGCTGGCCGGCCCTTCCCTTCCCTAGCCCTTCCCCTCCCCTCCTCACTTTCGCCATTGTTGCCGAGTGTCTGCCTCTGGTCTGCCTTTGATTGTTGGCAGAGGGGCAGCAGCGTCTGCTCGCATTGTAATTTGGCCGTATTGTTGGCAACAATTTACTGCTCAGACAGCGGGCTTGGCCGGCCTCAACATATGGCCCGGTTTGCGTCCCTCCCGAGTCATGCAGCTCCTGATCCGCAATTAGAAGCCCCGCGGTGGGTCACGTGATCAGTCATTTGTCTCGCTCACCCGCGAATGACGCGGTGCACGCCACGCGCGGGAAATTCAAATGGGGGCGTCGAAGCGCCTATCAATGCGATGCAGCACTCGCGAAAAAAATATCTCATCAGAATGGTGTGTTCAGTTTTGCTATGTCTTGTCACTAGCAGCTAGTTGCTAACTTTTCATCTTCTCTTGCATTTTGCGTTGTAGTTTTCATTATCTACAGGGTGGCCCACCCAAGCCGTGCCAGAGCAAAGTTAGGCTAGCCCGGCGGCAGCTCCCCCCTCACACCCGCTAGCAGGGAAGGGGCGAGGAGAGGGGACCTGCCGCCGGGCTAGCCTAACTTTGCTCTGGCACGGCTTGGGTGGGCCACCCTGTATAATCAAAAGCGATGAAAGAGTCGTCATCAAAAATTGATCCATTCATTGCAACACACAAAAAAGAAAAATTCGTCTTTTAAACGCCATTTTTTTTTGCAGTGCAGTGACACAGTAGAACGCGTCACTCGTAGAGCGATACCTCGACCATAAACGTTCCGTTCAGGACATGAGCAGGATATGGCTGCGAATGGAGTTATGCTAATTGCGCTTGATGCAGTGCCGTGCCGGGCTAGTCGGCTTATAAACTGGGTCATACGGCTCTGACCGCTAACAATGAATTTGCAGCATAAAATATGACGGGTACGTTTCCTGTTGCGGTCGCCCTAAGCCTTCACGTGCATCTGTCGCCTGGCCTGCCTCTTGAAATTACCTTTCGAAACGCAATGGTGCGGCTTGCCTGCGAAAAACGAATTGCAATGGCGAACGTATCGGCCTGCCAGTGGGTCGGGAGCCCGGTGCAGTAGGACTCACATCCAACCAGCCGTCTCACCTGTCGCTTCCACCAGGCTGTCACACCCTGATTTCCTCGTCAGTAAAATTGCTCGTGTTGGACTGAATTCGTTCGTAATACAAATAAACTGGAACCGTCATAGTACCTACAACAAAAGATCGTGATAATGCGACCAAGTTCGTTCATAATACGAAGAAATTCGGTTTCAATGCGAACAGCTCTATTCATACGGTACTTGCGGTATATTCCAAGGTATATTCCAGGTATATTCGTAAGACACTAACGGTGAGTGGCACCTACACCAATATAGGAGGGCTGTGACATCCACAGATCTGTGACGGCGTCTACTAGGCTGTACTGTATACATCCACAGCAGGCTGCGAACATCGCGATGACACATCGCGAACAGTCTCCCGATGACCGCATTGTAATTGAAATCGTGGCCAATCGGAACGACTCCCTCCACCACCCACCCCAGCCCCCAGCCCGCCTTCCTCTCATCCGCGGCGGCTCCTGACCTACACCAAGCATCGGGCGTGACGTCACGTCGCGTGGGTTACACCGTGGCTTGTCATCGCTGGTGAGGGAAAATAAGGATACATGATCCATTCCCCTCCACACAGAAAAACCCAAACCCAAATCCGGGTCAACACAACCAAGAAACCAAAGGTAAAAATATATTTTTCGAGCTCATTTTGAGACATAGATCGACCTGAGCAGAAAGCTGCGAAACTCGTTTCGAAATTAGTCTCAAAATATAAACTCCAGAATTTTTTTTTCACCCTTCGTTTCCGGTTTATGTTGACCCAGATTCCGGTTTTTGGCTTTTCGGTGCACGACCTTGAGTCCATTCGAGTTGATTCGAACCGAACCGAGTCGAGCGGAGCCGTGCCAGAGTTGCAACGAGAGAGAAATCGGCACCAATGCTCTATGCACATGGCAGTCGGATAGCTTGGCGATCCGAACGCCTTGGTATGCATCGCACTGATACGCGGGCGAGAGGTTCGGTTCCGCCCCGCCCCGCCCCGCCCCGCCACGCTCTGCTACGCCGGCTCGGGTCTCGGGCTCAGCCCAGGACTCTCCCAGGATATGCCGCCCCGCCGCTGCGTGAATTCCTCTTGTTCTGTACGATGGTTCTGTTTCCGCGCTAGCATCGGATCTAACTTGATCGTTCCTCCGATTAATTTATACTGCTGCAGTTCAGCGTCAGCCCTCCCCTTCCATCCGAGGCAGGAACTAATTTCCTCACGCTGCAACTCATAAGAGGGCATTAATTGATATTCGCCGCTAGATTCTTTTCATGTCCTGCGGTAGTTGAAGCCGCTGGCTTCCATGATGACGCGCTTTACACTGCCTCCGGCGTTGAAGTCTCCGATATCCCATCACCGTCATTGCCAGTTTAATATCCCTCTCTTTGAACATTTCGATTCTGTATGTGAATACATTTGTGCAACATTATATTTTATCCACAAATATGGTACGAGTTTGTTATTGAAGTTCTTTGGAGCTATTAATTAAATAATTCTTTGATACATACATTGTCGTGACCCGGACGTTGTCGTTGCAAATAATAATCGATTTGATATTTATGTACGAAATGGATACGAGAGTTCATAAGTGCGCATGTCTCAGCTTTCGGTGATTCTTTCTGTACGTTTCACTTCATGTTTCTACCACAAAAACCTGAGGCCAAGCCAAATTTTTCTCCCTTTTGTTCCCTACTTGCTTCCTTTATTGCCAACCATCCTCGCTCCACGGTGCGGTTTATTTACTCCATTTCCTGGCGGCGCAGCTCAAGTCCGTAACAACTTTGTGCCGCGCTTACCCGCACTAATTTACGCGGGGCGGGGCGGGGCGGGGCGGGGCGGGGCGTCGGTGAAAGACGAGGTTAGTGAGGCATGCTCGGCTGGTCCAGACGGACCAGACCAGCCTCCCTCCCCTTCCCGACGCGACGCGACGCGTTGATTGTGGCTGTCAGCCCCCTGCTTGCAACGAGCCACGCCACGCCACGCCACGCCATGAGGTCATTCCAGGCCACGCCAAGCCGTGCCATGCCAAGCCAAGTGGGCGGTGCTCCAGCTTCTTTTGATTGACGGGCGACTCGCTTGTTTATTGATGATAATTCGCACACAGTGCAACGAGTCTCATACCGCGGCCTTGATTAATAGGGTGGATGCAGGGCTGCAGGGAGCTGCAGTCGCCCCGCCCCGCCCCGCCCCGCTCCGTCCTGCCCCGCCCTGCCCCGCCCCGCCCGCTTCGCCCACCGCCCTCGTCTCCTGTCCCGCGCGCTGTTATAATATTTCCCATAGCGAGTGATGAGCCGCGGCCGCGTGAAGGTAGCAGGCCAGCGGTCACCCCACCACGCCCCGCCCCGCCCCGCTCCGCCCCGCCCCACCACGCCCGTCCAATTAGCATGATTCCCACATTGTTGCGTAAGGTAAAGGGCGGTGGGAGTGGAGATGCACCTCTTTATCTCCATCTCACTTCACTTGACATCCCGCGGGTCAGACTTCCTCCTTTCAAACTGCTGCTCCCTTCTCCTCTTTCAATTTGCAGTTTCATACCAGGCATGCAGCTCGAACCATTAAATTTGTCCCATTGCATCACTGCCCTTCGAAGTATGTTGATCAACATTGCTGGCGTATGTTTACAAGGAAGTGTACTCCAGCGATGTTGGTCAACGTATAAAACAAGGTTGATGTCATACACCAGTCTTGGGCAATATTGCGCCCAATAACGTTGGACACATTCAACATTGCCTGCATTGTTGTTCCAACATTGCTGGCGAACTTTGACAAAACAATGGACGCCAGCTTTTACCAAAGTGGAGGGAATGGATTTTTGGCGATCGATTTGAAAAAGTACGTTGGAACCAACACATCTTCAAATACAGTGATGGCGTGGCGTGGCGTGGTGGCCCTTCGTATCAATGGCTACGTCCTTTCCTTTCTCCGGGGGCTGTCCAGTCGGTCGACTGCTCATGTCAGGTCGGGCCGGGCCGGGCAGCAGGTGTCTCGGCACCTGCAGGTGTCTGCTGGGCGGGGCGGGACGTGGCAGCTGCAGCTGCGTGCCGTGCGGATTGTCGACCGACTGTGCGAGTCACGAATTGTTAACTCGACAAAATGTAAAGGCAAGGAAAACATCGAAGTTGGTTTTGTTACGGCTTGAATAGGTTCTCCGTGAACACAAGTGTATTACATTCACACACTACCTCCCGTATTACATTCTGTAATACGTTTCTGCGTATGTGACACGAAAGGACTACGTGTGTTCTTGTACATCTCTGATGGCATGCACGTGGAAACTTACGACTTTTGGGATTGTCATACACCTGTGTGTGTGACATCAGTGTCATACACGAAGAAACGAATTAGTTTCGTGTCACACACCTAGGAACGTATTACAAAATGTAAAACGGGAGGCAGTGTGTGACTATAATACACTTGTGTTGAAGGAGTAAACAAGAGTAGGGGGAGGGGGTTAAGTTGACCGAGTGAGCCGCTCGCCTCAGCGGGTTACCGCACCGCACCGGACCGCCCCATCCGCACGCGAGTTGTACATGCCATCCCTCCGTGGGAAGACCCCCCGCAGATTTCACAGAGCATTCCGTCTGTGTGTTGCGGGGCTGGTTCCGGACTGAGATGAGCTCCTGCCCTGCCCTGACCTGACCCGACCCGACCCGACCCGACCTCACAGCAAACAACTAGCGGTTTATTTGAAGATTTTTGATAAAGCTCGAACCCTTCAAATTACAGGTTTTTTACCGCTCTAAGTGTCAGTCACTCGACTAAAATATGTACTCATGATTACATATTTATACATTGTATCATAGGCAATATAGTCAACTGCTGAACTCAAATTCTAAGAATTTTCGTCTTTTTATGACAGTGCCAGTACTTTCAAAAACGATGTAAAATGTCAATATTTTTTTAAAGAATAATATAAAAATTCTGTACACATGATTACATGTGACTGACCCCTGACCCCTGTATCGTCGCAGTTCCGACAACTGTTGGAAAGGGAAAAAAAGATCCTTTATAAATTTTCAAACTAGCGGGTTCTGCCATCCTTGAAAGTATTTTTTTAAAAAATTCTGTAGAAAGAGGAACTGAGTTTTGCAGTGCTGACCTGACCAGCCTGATTTTGCTCTGCTACGTCGTTGTGTTGCCCTTCCTTGCATAGCCCTGCCTTGCCTTGCCCTACCCTGCCCTGCCCTGCCCTGCCCTGCCCTGCCCTGCCCTGCCCTGCCCTGTCCTGCTCTGGGGCGAAAGTTCCGTCAACATCCTGTGTGTGCCGTACGGCTGCACCAACGCATGCACGCGCAGGAAGCGGGGCGGGCCGGCCCGGGCCCATCCGTGCCTCGAATCAGACAATGAGGCTGGCGGAGGAAGGACCGGAAGGACGGGCAGGGCGGGAAGGAAGGGTGTTGCAGAAACAGGGCGCAGTCAGTGCATAATCTGTTTTATAAGCCGCGAGGCGAGGGTGTGATGGGGTACTAGTCCGAATAGGCAGATCTCAAAAGCGGAAGAGTACACAGCAAAAACTTCAAACGTCATTTTGATGACAGTTTGTTATTTTATTTTTTTCTTTAAGCACTGTTATGACAGCCAGCCGCTTCGATGACAATGTCGCCATCCATAGAGTTCTGCGTAGGAGTATGGAACCTATGACAATACATCGTGGCAAGTGACGAGCCTCCTGTTCGAATGACTACAATTTGTCGACATTTCCCTAAGATGAAAATGTCATCAGGATGTTTGTCACACTGTAGACAGGAAGGGCTCTGAGCACGAGGCTTTAAATTCTACCGCGCAACGCCCATACCTTATGCAAGTTAACGAAATTTCGCTGTAAAAGTTTTAGTCTGGAGGACAAAGAACCCCCTCCGCCGTGAGCTACCGGCACGGCTAATGTTCGACGAGCCGCGCCGTTCACTCCCATCCCATAGCGATGAGCTGTGACCGGGCTTTATGGCCTGGACCCTGGGAAGAAGTGCTCGCCGGGGGTTATTAAAGCTCATGCATAGAGAGTTCTTCTGGCCCTGATTTTACACTATTTTTACGCCCCGCCCCGCACGCTTCCTCTGCCCTGCCCTGCACTGCCCTGCCCTGCCCTGCCCTGCCCTGCCCTGCCCACTCGATATCTTCCTCATATATCGTTTTTCGCGCCATCTCGATCCCAGCGGCACGACGTTGGCTTTATTGCCATCACGGCTCGGCTGTCGGCTGCTCGTGTTCTTCTTATCCTCTCGGTTTGTAATGAACACATTTTAGTCATGTTGTTCAGCTGAGTCTCGGCTTGCGTGTTCGCGTATCGTATCGGTTCTCTTCGGTTTGATCTGAATTCATTACATTTATTTTCTTGTGGTCTCCTCCGTGCTTACGTTTTTTGGAAAATGAAACGAACAAAGATTGATAACTTGTTTCTTGACGTAACGTGCCAGTTTGTTTCATTTTTATTAGCCTCTGTTTCTTTTTCTCTAGATTTCTTTGGGAGTATTTTGCACTTTGACCACACATTTCGTTCATGCGAAGACAATCGATGCAGTACTCGTTTCTTGTTGTTATGCACTCTCAGCCTCTCATTGACGTTCTGGTTTTTAGTTACAAAGGTCATTAAGTGCTAATATAATGTACTATTTACTGGCATAACTACAAAGTATTTGCTTAAATACAGTGAACTTCTATTTTCTTCGGAAAAATTATCACAGAAAAGTCAATTATAATGAGAATATTATTTGTGGTCACTGACAAATTGCAGTTGCTGCGCAAATAAACTAAGTAGTATATGTATAAAAAGCCAATATTTCGCTCATCCCTTAGATGCAGCGACGGCTACTGAACTTCTCACCTCGATTGGTAATCCTCTAATTGTTTCTTTGAAAGCTTGTCGGAGAATCCTGTCGAGTGAATCCTTTTGGTGCTTGACGCTTGTTTCACTGGACACTGTATGATCACAGCACGGCACTTCACTCGCGACACTCCTCCCACACTCCGACTCGCTCGCGGCGCGGTCTGCATGCGACTGAGAGGGTTGGCGCGCACGTGCAGCCCGCCCCGCCACGGAACGCCCCGGTCCAGACCGCCCCGCCCCACCCCGCCCCACCCCGCCCCGCCCCAAGCCGGCCCCCACGTGGCCGTGCCCCCTCCTGAGCGTGAGGCTGCGCCCGCTGCTCCCTCCCGAGCGGCTGCACCGCCTCGCCGCGCCCCGCCGCGCCCCGCCCCGCCTCGCCTCGCCCCGCCCCGCCTCGCCCCGCCCCGCCCCGCCCCGCCGGCGTGAAGAGAGCTCCAGCTGGGCTGGATCAGAGCGATTCAGAATGATGACGACGATTTTCAGTGATATAGAGAGACGAACGCTCATCATTCTACATGACTCGGAAACTATCGGTTTTCTACTTGTTCTTCGAGCTTAGGGGCTGTCGAAGGATTACGTGAGACTTTATGGAAGGATGGAGTATGGGTCTCCACCTACATTTTTTCTGCCCTATACCAAAAGCATTTTGAGGTTTGATTGTTCGGCTTACAAGGTACGGGGGATGGATGAGTGGCCTATTTTATCTTACTTAATTTATAGACGGCCTCTCAGCTAACCAAATTTTCAAAATTTCAGTCTAGCGTCAAGAAGAACAGCCCTTAGGTGTGAGAATGGAAATGAGGTCATGATCGAGGGAATCCACCGATCAGGACAGTCGGATCAGGCAGGTTCGGGCGTTATCCTTGGCGTCGCTTGGCCGTGTCTCCTGACCGTCTGACTCGCAGTCGAATTGGAGGGCCGTCTCTTCGGCGAGCCGGTAAACGCTCTGTTTGCCAGCCCAGGCATCAAAGAAGACGGCGCAGACAGTGTTATTACGGCAGCAGATGAATGGTCTCGAATGCAGTGGGACCGGGGAGGAGATCTGGAGATCGTTGGGGTCGTCCATAAATTACGTACGACGAAGTTGGCCACTCTTGACCCTCTGCCTCCCCCTCGTAGGGTGTCTAACCTAACCTGACTAGGCTATCGGTGTAGGGCCCTTGAGACTTACGAAATTTAGAGACAGCCCCTTATGACGTGATGTAGAGGTGCTGACCAGTTCCAGGATGTCCCTGGACCTATTTCATCTATTCCAATTTCCGTTTTTACCGATTCACACTTCAGAACTGGCATGGTGTTTCCTTACTTTTCTCGCTTAGCTCAGCTGTGATATGACTCACCTTCATGGCTATCTAATCCGGCTCATCAAGTTGACGGTCCAGAATAAGCTTCTCCCTCGGCGCCGGTCACTTGCACTTTCAGAGCAAGCCGGGCAGGGCGCGGGGGGCCGATCAGCTGCAGCTGGGCGCAGCTGCCAGGTGTATACAGCTGTCCAGGTGGTCCAGCCACACAGCTGCGACGCACTGACACTGCACTGCACTCTGCGCCAACCGTTAGCGACCGTTACGCGCGCTGACCGAGCGGGCCGTCAGCGCCGTCAGCCGGTGACACTGGAGCGACGGCGAGCGTCGCGACGTCGAGGAGGAGAGAGCTCGCGGTGAGCAGCGCGGCGAGGTGCTTTTGGCGAGTCAGTCGCGTCCTCACTGGGTCTCTGGGGCTCGGCTCGGCTCGGCTGGGCGGGCAGGGTCCAGGACGGGGAGGGGAGGGGCGGGGCGGGGCGGGGCACAACCGGACAGGACGGGCCGGCGGCGGAGCGAGGGAAAGGGGGGGACTGCTTTCTTCCTCGTCCTCGCGCCTTTCTTTCGGGGCCCGTCGAATCTCCCGCTCTGGAGGGGGCCGTGAACGGAGGGGAGGGGAGGGGAGGGGGGCAGGGCAGGGCAGGGCAGTTACTAATGAATGGCCTCGGCCCGATCAGGTCGCCTGCTATCAGGTGCGGCACCCGGTACCCTGAAAGGAATACCCGACGTACGATACGGGTGGATCGGGGCGCGGACGAGTAGTGGTGAGTGAAGTGAGCCGGGTAAGGCACCGGGTCCCTCGGCGAACTCCAGTCGGGCCGTGGTGTAGAGGGGGCACCGAGTGCCTCCCCGCCGGAGGGAAAGAGGACGGGGAGGGGGAGGGGGCCCAGCCAAAAATGATGTGTCGAAATTGATTTCGATATCGAAATTTTAAGTCGAATCGAGGGATATCTGACTCAAAAATCGACGTCGAATCGACATCGATAGTCAAATCACCATAGATTCGAAATCAATCCAACATCGATCTTACGA
>CABIKL010002552.1:0-12395 GCA_902196195.1 Aptinothrips rufus
AGTTGGAGGTATATTCCTCGGCGTTTATTAAAAGTTCGACTTGTTGGAGGTGAATAACGCATTAACCGAAAGTACCTCCAAATGCGATTGGAGGTGTTTTCATTGTAGGAATCGGGCCGCCACCCAACAGCAGCTACTTACCACATCATCTCTTTTTCAAGTTAACACCAACCTTATTTAACTTTAACTTCTCTGACTTCACTGCAATTCCACTTCAACATCAGCCCTTCAAAGTACCTTCATCGTGATGTGTACAACTTAAACTTCGATCCAAGAAACACGTTGTACCCGCAGCGTTCAGCAGTCGGACTCTGCTTGGATTGACTGGAAGGGCGGAGAGTAGGAGAGCAGCCAGCGTCGCGTGATCTATTCCTTACCTGAAGGCCCCTTACGTGAGAATTAGGACATCTAACCGATGTTGAATCGGTATCGATTCGGCGATTTCGACGTCGTTTCCAGGTCGAAACTAACCTTCCTCCTCACCGGGCTGGTCTGGCCGGCTCGCACCTGTCGATTGGTTGGTCAAATGGAGTCCCCTAGCCAGTCATGCCGTCAGATTGGCTGCCTGGCTGGCAGGGCCGTGCGGCTCTCCCGATAGGCCGGCACAGATATGTTTGTGATGGCCACAAAACCCTCCGCTCCGCCATCAGGGCGCGAGTGAGTGTGTTGACGTGCACAATCATCTGCGAGCACTTTCTAACACACTGACTGGCGTTCTCCGCTGCCGGCCGGCCGGCCGGGACCCGGACCACGAGGGCCAGACATCAGGATAGGACCCAGACCCAGTCAGCCGGGCTGTCCGCTCCTAACTCTCACTGCAGCTACTCGTACATCGTGCGAGCCCCTCACTGCGTGTATTGTGTGCCAGGGATGGGAGTATTGCCAAAACGGAGTGCTGTACTTGAGTCGTTTGCTCCCCGGCATCACAAGTACTGTCCTTTAATCCACGAAGAACAGGAAAAAGTTTTGCCAATGATCTTCCTAAATTTATACGGTATTGTTTCCAGAGTTTTTATTTACTTACATTCATCACAATTTGATAGTAAAATTTGAGAATACTATAAAAATAATTTTTAGTCGAGCGGGGAGGCGTGTTAGCTTCGTTCGTCTGCAACACCTGTCTTACAACGTTCTAGTCGAAGTGATGGCAGCTGATCTCGAAGCATGCATCACCATTGCATCAGGCTTTAGTCCAGCGCGGGGTAGCAACGAACGTCGATCACACTTTTTTCGGCCAATTCGATTTAGGCATGTTTAACTCACGTTGCAGTCATTCTTTCAACTGTTTAGCACTGAGCCTCACGCTGACACTCTGTCCTAGAGAAATTATTGTAAATATATATTTTCTGTGTTCTGGTGTTTGAAAAAATCCATCGATCCTTTCTTCTGTTTTGACTTTTTTCTTTCAAATGTGTTTTTTATTTACTATAAAGTACATTTACTACTTTTTGCTTTGTGCTTTAGTTCACAGGCATTTTGCATAAGTGAACAATCGCTTTCTTTCTCACTCTGTGGTAGTTTTCATTGAAATTGGGAGGGGACATTTTAACCTCTCGTTTTGTCAACGCTAGTAGACGACTCCATGGCAGAGAAATTTGCCAGTATTTGTACTGGAAACTTTTCCAGAATTCATAGCGAAAGATTGATCCTTATTTTGGTTTCCTTACCCATGAGGGAGAAAATTGCAGCCACAATCAGATGTAAAGTTACTCCCGGTCAGTTGTCAGGTCGCCATTCCTTCCTCCACTGTGCTTTGGACTGAGGGTCGCTCTCCTTCCGTGTCTTTACGTTGTGTTTGCCCCGCCAGATGTTACGACGCTGTACGTGGACCCGCTGCCTGGGCGGGGGCGGGGAGGCGTGCCGCCCGCGCTCGGCGTCCTCTCCTCGACGGCGAGGACGTTCGTTCAGGACGGCGCCACGACCGAGTTCGCGACGCAGGTGGTGGGGACGACGCTGGGCAACGGCGCGTACGCCCAGCTCCTCACCACCAGCTCGCGGGTGTTCTACGACGGCGGCGACCCCCAGCGCTCGCCCCACCACCGGCCCTCGGTGCGCAGGACGCCGGGGTCCTCGGCCCCCGTCATCGTGTACCCCACCAAGCTGGCGTACAGCGGGCTGCTGGGGTCCTCAGCCGCGTTCAAGCCGTTCTCCCTGGCCCAGTCCGGCGGGCTGTACCAGACCGCCGTGAACAGTGTGCTGCCCACCCCCGCCAGCGTGGTGGAGGCCGTCGTGGTGCCCTCGGCGACCACCCCCGACCCGCTGCTGGAGCCGCAGCAGGAGAGGAGGCGACCCGAGGGCGTCAGCAACGACCTCGACGACCTGTTCAGCCTGTCCGAGACGAGGAACGCCTTCAACAACGTGATCCTGGTGAATGCGGAGCGCGACCCCCGGGAGTACGCCGCCAACAACGCGGACCGGAACATCGACCTGTACAAGAAGAGGCAGGCGGAGGACAAGCCCGCCGCGGCCAGCGGCGCGCCGCCCGCCCTGAACGAGGTGAAGCCCGCCAGGGTGGTGGGCCCGCAGATGGACCTGCCCACCTTCACGGTGCGCCATGACTTCGCCCCCAGCGCCTTCTCCTCCGAGGAGGTCCACATCGAGACCTCCGAGTCCACCAAGAAGAAGGACGCCAAGGCCAGGCCGCGCGCCAGCAAGGCGCTCTTCAGGGGCGGCGTGCCCATGCACGACAAGAGGAAGCTGGACACCGTCACCTACGTCGGCTTCGTGGACTTCACGACCACAGTCGGCGACACGGTCATCATCTTCATGCCCAACACGGGTGGCGCCCCCAAGGCCTCGAGGCCCGCCGACGACCAGATGGAAGTGGTGACGGACGTGAAGACCTTCATGTCGCACTCCCCCGGCATGATGACCCGCACCGTGACGGGCCACTCCCTCACCATGCAGACCTCGCTGCCCACCATGGTGGCCGAGCCCACCCGCCCCGCGCTGCGCCAGCCCAAGCAGTCCGTGCTGGACGGGCGCGCAGTGCCGGCCGTCGAGGAGAAGGAGGACTTCATGAGGAAGTCCTCGGTGCTGGCCAGGGAGCAGTCCTTCGAGCCGGCCTCCGTCAGGCTGCGGCCCTCGCAGGTCGTCCAGCCCTCCGAGACCAACTCCCCAGTGGCCGCCGCCTTCCCCTCCGACGACGCGGAGCCCGCCGTCAACTACGACTCGACGCGGCCCACCGAGCCGCTGCCGACCTACAGCACGAGGATCCTGGAGGAGCGCAAGAAGGCCCAGCCCCTCGGGCTGCTGCGCACCATCGACGAGAGCGTAGTGAACGCCGGCACCACCACCATGTACAAGAAGTCCGTCATCGGCACCAGGGTGGACGGCACCTACCGGGAGGTGGTGCAGACCTCGTCCAGGGTCTTCTTCTTCCTGGACGACATCGAGCCCAGCCCCGTGCCGCAGCAGGCCAACAAGGCCCAGACCATCTTCTCTCAGTTCGTCGGCGAGGTTGAAACCACGACCAATCCGCCCGTCACGGAGGACTCGGAAGACGTGAGCACGGTGCCGCCCGAAGTGACCACGCCTGAGAACGATATCTCGAATGAAGTCGACCCGGTGAAGAAGGTAGCCGACGAGCCTGTTCAGCAGACCGGTTTCATAACGCGAGTTGTCCCCTCCACCGTGTACAAGACCTTCACCTACTTGACGACGTTCTTCATCCCTGCCGAGGGCTCGCTCACCACTACCTCTATCAAATCCAGGGAGGTGACATCGACTGACGTCATCCAGGTGACCCGAGTCATTAGGTCCGGGGTGGACGCTGTGGAAGCGACCCAGGCCGCTACGCTGCCGCCCACCACGACCACGCCGCAGCCCACCGCCCCGCCCACCACAGAGGAGGCCGAGGAAGAGACCACGACCTCCAGCACCACCACCACGAGCACCACGCCGAGCACAACCACGACCACCGAGAAGCCGATAACGACAACGCCGGAGAAGGAGGTGACGGCCCCGCCAGTAACGACAGCTAAGGAAGAGGAAGTGACGACCGTGAAGGAACCGGAAGAAGTCACCACACCGCAGCCACCCTCCGTCATCACGACGACCCCGTCCAGGCCCACCACCACGCCGAAGGCCGAGGACGAGGAGGAGGAGCTGGAAGTAATCTACAAGACTCTGTACACCACGTACACATACTTGACCACGTTCTTCGAGGAGTCCACGACCAGCGTCGCCAGCAGGGAGGTGATCGAGACGAATGTGGTGTCCTCCACCATTGACCCCGCCCTGTTCGCGTCCGAGGCCGGCCTCCTGTTCGAGGAGGGGGCGAGCACGGCCTCGGACTACTTGATGGCGTCCACTGACGAGCCCAGGATATCGCCGAGCAGCGTGGGGGTGGGTCGGCCCACCAGCAAGTACCCGGACTCGGAGCTGTCCCCGGAGGAGCGAGACTTGTTCTCCTCCGTCATCGAGTCCGTGGACGTGGAGAGGGAGCTCAGCACGCCCACAGCCGCCTTCAACAGCGAGGGTATCGTGGACTCGGCGCTGGACCCCAAGACGTACTACACCACCTACACCTACTTCACGACCATCTTCGTGGACGGCGAGACCAGCGTGTCCAGCCGGACGGAGGTCTTCTCCAACGTCCTGTCGCCCACCAAGACCACCGAGGTGCAGGCGACCAAGCCGATCAACATCGACGTGAACAAGGTGCTGTCCTCTGACGACGAGAATGACGAGGACAACGACCTCTCCCTGACGCGCGCCTACCTCAAGTCCGCCAGCCCCGAGGACTCCACCGAGGACTCGCGGTACACGACCATCTCCCGCAACGAGGAGAGTGTGCTCAGCCCGTCAGCCGTCCGCGGCGGCGAGGACGAGGTGCGCGTCGAGGAGACCCGGGTGACGGATGTCACCAGCAGCACCTCCGGCGGCAAGAAGATGCAGCGGAAGGTCCTGGAGCTGGACCCCAGCCTGGACGACCAGATCAGCTCGGAGAGCAACACGGAGGAGATCGAGCCGTCCTACAGCCCGCAGATCCTGCTGCAGACCAGCTTCACCACGTTCACGTACTTCACCACGGTCTACAAGGGCTCCACGTCGAGCGACGTCATCAGCAGGCTGGAGACGGTGACGAACGTGGTCACGGAGACTGTCGCGCCCACCGAGACCAACGCGTTCAACGAGGAGGACGCCACGCTGCCCGTGACCTACTTCACCACCTTCACGTACTGGACCACGCTGTACAAGGAGGGCAGCACGCACATCACCAGCAGGGAGGAGACCGTGTCGAACATCGTGACGCCGTCCGTGTCCCTGCCCTCCACCACCTCCATCGAGATCACACCCACGGCCACCCTGGACGCTACCACAGTGCAGCCAACCGCGGCCCCTGACCTGGCCGACCTGGCGGACCCCAAGCTGTTGGAGCCCACCACCTACTACACGACGTACACGTACTTTACCACGTCTTACATCGGCGACAGCACCATCCTCAAGTCCAGGCTCGAGACCGTCACCAACGTGGTGAACGCCACGGTCGCCCCCAGCGTTGTGGAGGTGGACAACGGGCTGCAGGCTGGCCGGGCTGTCTCGAGTGCCGCCCCCGACCAGGGCGTCAAGCGTCAGGACGACGTCGAGGTCACGGACTCTGCCGCGCTGGAACCGTCGTCGGCCAACGCTCAGCCCACCGGGCTGCTGTCCACCATCGTGACGAGCAGCGTGCAGGACGGCACCACCACGGTGTACTCGACGGACGTCTTCGGCACGTTCATCGACGGCCTCTACGCCCAGGTGCTGGAGAGCTCCACCCGCATCCAGGCCGAGCCGAGCCAGACCGAGGCACCCAAGCTGCTGCAGCCCACCGGCGTCGTCTCCATCAACGAGGGCAGCATCGTGGACGCGGATGGCGTTACGACGACCTTCTTCACCACCAAGGCAGTGGGGACATACGTCGAGCAGCTGTACGCGCAGGTCGTGGAGAGCACCTCCTCCATCAGGATCGACGAGGAGAAGGCCACGCAGACTCCCGCCGTGGACCCCACCGTGAGCGTGAACGGCAAGACGTTCCGCACCGGGCTGGTGCGCCTCATCGAGGGCTCCATCATCAAGGACCAGACCACCACCTTCTACGAGTCCCGGGTCATCGGCACCCTCATCGACGGCCGCTACGCGCAGATCATCGAGAGCACGTCCAGCTTCAAGGCTGACGCGGCAGCCACGGTCGACCCGTCTGGCGCGGTGTCCGAGATCCTGGCTACGGCCACCGCGGCCAAGGGCCTCAACGTGCAGCCCAGCGCCTCCCCGACGACAGCAGCGCCCTCTCCCGACGTGATCGAGAGCTCGATGGGCGGCGAAGGCTCGGGCTCCGGCGAGGGCGAGGAGGAGGAGGAGGGCAGCGGGGAAGACGACGGCTCAGACCGCCGCGGACCCTCGCGTCTCAACTTCTCGACCCGCAAGCGGACCTTCACGCCCACCATCAGACCCTTCTCGTCCAGGAACAGGCCCACCTTCCTGCCGCGACGCAAGGCTGAGAAGGCCACCAGCGCCACGACCATCACCAGGAACCTGCTGACGCCCACCATTACCGCCACCCCGGCGCTCAAACCCGACGGCAGCCCGGCCTCCACCCGGGGCCGCTTCTCCAGCAACCGCCGCCAGAGCTCGTCCCTGCTGAGCAGCGGCGTGCAGGAGGCCAAATCCTCGGCGTCGACCCGCCGCTTCGCGGGGAGGTCGAGGAGCTCTTCCCTGGGCGCCGTCACGCCTAGCTCATCCTCCGCGTTCGGAGGCGGCCGCCGGTCCAGCTCGGGCCGCATCGCACCGTCCTCGAGCTCAGGGCCCGCCGCCACCCGCACCAGGGGCTTCGCGTTCGGCAGGTCCACCAGCAGCAGGGTCAACCCCACCGAGCACCCCTACCGCGCCTCGGCCGCCGCCCCTGGCAACTCCCGCTTCAACCGCATCCGACCCACCAGCGCCCAGGGGCGGGGAGGGGCCACCGCCCACCCGCACCTCCACGACAACTCGCTGGGGCCCGAGGACAACGACCTGGGCAGCACTACGATCGTGACGGAGGAGACCCCGGCAGTAACCGCTTCAGAGGAACAGGAGACCCAGGCACCAGCGACCACCACTGAGTCCGCGAGGAGGAGCAACAACCCTCTGCTCCGCTTCAGACGGCCGCCCCTCGCCGGCAGGACGCCCACCTCCACCACCACCCCCAAGCCCGCCAGCTCCCCCTCGCCCCGCCGCGGGGTGCTGGGCAGGCGGCAGGGCGCGCCCTCCACCACGACCACCACGACCCCCAGGGCCACCCGGGCCAGGCCCCCCGCGGCCATCGCCAGCGGCAGGCAGCGCCCCGCCAGCAACCTCTTCCCGAAGAGAGGCCTGTTCAGGAAGCCGGCCGAAGAGGAGGAGAAGAAGGAGGAGGAGAAGGTAGAGGAGGAGGACAAGCCCCTGGAGGGAGAGGACGGCACTGTCGTGGACAATGAGTACGAGGGGTCTGAGGTCGCCAACGCCGAGTCCAAGTCCACCGCCGCCCCCGTGGAGGAGGCCCCGAAGCCGAGCAGGAGGGGGAAGACGGTGAACCCCGTGTCCATTCGGCCCTTCGCAGGCCGCCGCCCCGGCAGGGTGAGGCGACAGGCAGAGTACGCGAGCCGCGGCACCAGGACGCACTCCGAGGAGCGGCAGTACAGCTCGCGGTACAGGAGGCCCACGTCCCGCACCCAGACGCCCGCCCCCATCCAGGAGCGCGCCGACTACTCCGACGAGTACTACTACGACGAGTACTACACGGAGCCCACCACGAAGGCGCCCGCCGCGCGCTTCACACCGCGGGCCCGGTCCTACCAGGCGACCCACCAGACGACCCACCAGCCGCAGGCTCAGACCCACCACCGCGTCAGGCCCACCAGCGCGTCGTCGAACACGGGCCGCTCTCAGTTCACCCTCCGCGAGAAGAGCCCCACGACCCCCGCGCCCCGCGCCACCTTCCGCCGCCCCACCACGTCCCCTCGGCGCCGCACCAGCAGCTACGAGACGACCCAGGCCCCCGTGCGGGCGCGGCCCCCCAGGCTGCGCACCGCCTACCAGCAGACCGAGGCCACGCCGGCGTACTCCAGGTCGACCAACAGGCGGGGATACACCAGCACCAGGGGACGCACCCCGACGAGGGGGCGCTACCGCGGCGACACTGTGGACGACACGTACGTGGCCGAGTCCCGCTTCGACGGCACCATCACCGTCACCCACAAGATCCCCACAGAGGTGACCATACCCGTGGTGAACGGCAAGGTGACCGAGTACAAGAACGTGTTGACGGCCAAGCCCAGCCTGCAGGTGCTGGGCCCGCACCAGTACAGCACGACGGTGGGCAAGGACGGCTCGTCCTACATCCAGCTGACGAGCGAGGTGACGAGCGCCCAGCCCAACGGCCTGCAGGAGGTCACCAAGTTCATCGTGCACGAGACCCCCACCTCGAGCGTGACCTTCACGCCGACCGTGATCCGGGGCAGGAAGACCTCCTTCTCGCACATCGTGCCCAGCACGGTGTACGACGTGGAGCCCGTGGTGAGCACGGTGACGCCGCAGTTCGGCGCCAACGCGCCGCTCGCCAACATCCTGCTGTCCCAGCTCCTGCTGGGCAACATCGGCCTGCAGCCCAACATCGGGCTCCAGGGCAACCCGCTGCAGCCCCAGACCCCGGCTACCCCCACCACCGAGTTCAAGACCAAGACCACGACCTACGTGACGACGCTCACGGACCAGACGTCCACGGTGCTGCCCATCACCCTGCGCGGCCAGAAGATCTACACGACGCTGATCGACAGCTCGGTGCAGGTGATCACGGCCACGGAGTACATCACGGAGACCGTCGTGGTGACGCCCACCGCCTCGCTGCCCGCCGTCAACAACCAGTTCAACTCGCTGCTGCTGCCCGCGCTGCTGCAGGGTGCGCTGCTGCAGCCGCAGGCCACCGCCAGCCCGCTGGAGCAGCCCAAGCTGCTGCTGGACGAGGAGGAGCACCAGAACAAGAAGGAGGAGGCCGACGTGCGGCCCGCGCGCGGCTCTGACGACGAGCTCAGCGAGGAGGAGGAGGAGGCGCCCCGGGAGGAGAGGCCCAAGAAGCCCAAGTTCAGGCCCGCCAAGAAGACCGAGGTGGAGCCCGCCGCCCCGGAGACCAGCATCGTGACCATCTACGTGTCGGGCCGCCACCCCGGCGAGTTCAGCACCATACTGTCCACCGTCACCCTGGGCCAGGAGGCCTCCGTGTCCGTCAAGAAGCGCGAGGCCGGCTTCGGCGTCCCCGTCGAGATCCAGGTGCAGCCGTCACAGCTGCCCCGGCTCGGCAGCTCCTTCTCCGACGACCTCGCCCTGAGCGTGGACAAGTTCCTCATGTCGGGCATGAACGACATCTCGCTGGAGAGCAGCGAGCTGGGGACGCAGAGCCTGGAGAGCATCGTCGGCGACGTGAGCCAGTACGTGAACATGCTGAGCGCCACCCCGGTGCGCGTGGACGTGGTCGCGACGCAGGCCAAGGCCAAGCCCAGCCAGCTCAAGTCCACGGGGAAGAAGTACAATAAGAACGATTTTTTCCCGAAGGCCCCGCTGAGTTAGCTCCGCCCCCGCGGCAGGCCATAGTCCCCAACAGGAGCACTGACCTCGGCAACGAACACAATAGCTCACTCGCCGGCGAACCACCCTGCACCGACACCCGGACCCCCACCCAGGATAACTCTTGCACTCCACCAGGACGCCGTCAGAGGAGGGACGTAGCTCCGCGGCGCAGGCGTTTGCTACGCCACCAGGACGCCGCCGGCCCCGCTGACGGCGAGCCAGCACCAGCCGCGCAGGCGGGGCGGGCCGTTCGAACCGGCCGCCGAAGGAGACCGACTTCTTCCCCCAACCCGCGCACCGTCAACCCCTTCAACGGGGAGAACCCACCCGCGAGCCTCGCCGCTGACGACCCCCCGGCGACAGAGGCGGCGGCAGCGGAAACTACCACCACCCCACCCCTCGACAAGCCGACCACATTCAACCCCAAGTCGAGGCGGGTGATCATCCCCAGGCTACCGGGGACCAGCCCCGCGCCCCACGCGGCGCCCCGCCCCCGGGCCCGCCCCTCGCCGACCACCTTGGCGCCCGAGGACGACTTCCTCTCCGAGAGCGACGAGACAGACTCGGAGCACATGGAGAGAGTAGTCAAACTCAAGGCCGGCACACCTGTCGCCCTGACCGAGCAGGTGGCAGTCACCACGTACCGGCCAGCCTACCGCTTCATCAAGCCGACCGCCACTAGCCCGCGCGCACCCGCCAGCATCGCAGCACCCGAGGTGACCACCCCACAAGAAACCACTCCTCAGGGAACCATACCTCGTGGAACTACTACCCCTCAGGAAACCACTCCTCAGGAAACCACACCTCGTGGAACTACTAGGGGAACTACCCCTCAGGAAACCACTCCTCAAGAAACCACACCTCGTGGAACTACCTCGAGAGGAACTACCCCTCGGGAAACCACTCCTCAGCAAACTACCCCTCAGGAAACTACTCCTCCGGACATTACCCCTAGGGGAACTGCTCCTGAAAGCACCACCACCGCCACCGAGCCTCAGACGTCCTCCAGCCAAAGCAGTGCTCCTAGACGAAGACCCCAATCGCGACGAAAAATGCCAAAGACCCCTCCACAACCCAGTCTAGTCAGTGAACGGGTGCACGTGGTGACGGAGACGGTCACCCGCAGCCGCCTGCGCACCCTCACGCTCGTGGTGACTCGCCAGGGCGGCCCCTCGGGAGCCTCCCTCGTCTTCACCAGCACCTCCCTCAAACCAGACGTACAGACCTCTCTCGTGACCAGGACCATCACCGAGGCCCTGCAGCCCACCCGAGGTGAGTACTTTCATCTCCTGCTTCGTCGGCAGCCTCACCAGAAAAAGATTAAAAATTAGTAAAGAAAGCTTTTTATTCAATTTCATCTATGCATTGTTTTCTAAAAACATTGCACTTTTTGAGTTTCTAAACAAATCGACTTGGCGTTCACCTTTTTTTTTTTGAAAAATACATGATTTGCTTGTTCCTTAGATAGATTACTGCCTACATTATTTTACTGAATTCATTAATCAGTCAGAATTTTCCTTTTCAGTCTTCCTTCTTCTCTGTCTCTATTTACACAACTCTTTTGTAAAATATTTCAAACATACCTTACGTGCCCAAAAGGCTTTTACTCTTTGTATATATGTGGTAAATAGACTTTTCCATGAATTAACCTGTGCGTGAAGTGCTTTTCGTTTTAAATGTTGGTTTGGGTTGCCTTTTGTACTTCATTCGTGGCACCGAACTTTTCGATCACTTATTTTACTGTGCATATTCAAAAATTGTCTGTTTCCTTAACTTTCCTACGTCAACTCTCTGAGCTGAGTGCTCCAAACAACTTTCAGTAGTCTCTTTTCTTTTAAAATCGGTGAGAAACTCTTCCTTTTTTGACGCGAAGTGGAAAAACAAAAGTATTGGACGTAAACTTTTCTAACCAAATATTTTTGACGGTCGTTATGAGACTTATTCAAAAATGCGTTTCGTAGCTTCCTGATATTGTGATACATATAGGTCTCAAAATGACCTCCAAAAATATTGCTGAACCCATGGTTTTGAGTGTTGGTTTGGTCTTGGGCGAGCCCTTTCTAACGCGCCTCGTATCTGCAGTGGGGAGCGAGCAGGCCCGCGCGTGGAACTTGGCGACCAAGGTGATGAGTAACGGCGTGGAGGTGATCGTGGCCACCGACAAGAGCACGCTGCCGGGCGAGCCCGAGGTGCTGAGGGTCCTGCCCTCCTCGCCCATCACCCTGGCGCCCTCCACGCTCACAGATCACATGATGCTGCTCATGCCGTCACAGGTGAGTCCACACTGTAAAAATTTTAGTCAATTTATGACGACGATTTCCATAGGCTAAATTTTTTTTGACAACGATATCCTCATTGCCTCTTGATGACAGTATCGTCACTCATATAATTATGGGGCTGAAGCAACTTTCACCTCAAAAACTTTAAAATCCTTCTGAAAAACAATCTTAGAAATTTAGAGTTGTGACAAAAAATAATCCCAAAACTTAACTTAATAAAAATGTAAAGAAAGGCCATACATTTCAGAAGCATAGCCAAACCATATTTGAGCCCAATGCAGTTCTTGTAGAGGGAGAGGGACCGAGCGCGTAGAAGTGGCTCCTTAACAGGGTAAATAGTGCAATGTTAATTACTTTAGTGGTGGTGAAACTGTGTGCAGCAGTAATGGGAGTGCAGCACCGCGGCTGGTGGGCCGGTGGTGGGCCATGCGGTGGGCGATACACGAGCCCGCCGTGAGGTTTTCGGTTTGGCAGATCGTGATGGGCGAGACGCGACGCGGCGGCGGGAGGACGCACCGCTCCAGGGGGGGGGGGGGGGGGGGGGGGGGGGGG
>CABIKL010002553.1:0-12393 GCA_902196195.1 Aptinothrips rufus
TTCTAACTGGGTACCAAATTTCAAGTCTCTAGATGGTTGATATCGGGTAGAACAGACAGACGGACAGACAGACAGACGGACGACATGGGCTGTTGCATGAGCCCGCCCCTGCTATCTATTTTATAGAAGGGCGGGCTAAAAACAGATCATATTTCTTTCTTTTTTTTTAAGTCCTAGTGAAAACTTTGAAATAAAAGCAAGTCATCAACTCTGAATATACCGAAAACACATTAGAAATATGTCAGGGAGTAGCCTTCTTGTAGTCATATCCAAATTTTGTCTGGAAGTCGCATTACATTTGCTCAAACTTCAGCCGAAAGATTTGGAAGTACATCAATGTAAAAAGTCTTCAATAATATTTTGCATAATTATTACTCGTGAGATTCACATGGATGTGCCTGAAGACCCTTGAATACATCACAGGTAACTTTTTGTCCCTTTTTTTTCTAGTTTCCCAGGTCTGATCTCAACACCAATAAAGAGGGATTTCAATTACAATACACAACTTGTGTTCATGATGCAAATATGCCATTCAAACAATTTAAATCGGAGTTAAGGAGCTGAACAGAAATGTATCTCAGAGCATGGCAATACTTATAATTTGTAAAAACACCAACTATGCGTGTAATGGGTATTGGCAACTTACCTCTCTCTCCTTGACCAACTTTCGTTGCTCTACCTCAGCCTCCGAAGTAAGACAGTCTGAATCCCTGGGTTTTAATCTAGGAATGCTCAACCTTTTTCCTGCTGCAGAATTGATGTCATGTATGCCAAATATGCGTTGCGAGCGAAGCGAGCTAGGGGCTCTCGACATTTCTCGAATTTACAATCAATATAGTGATAAAAGGTAAAGGTCAGAAAAGACCTTACTTGTGGCGAGTGAAGCAAGCTAGAGGCTTTCGACATTGCTCTACTTTAGAATCCAAAATACTACGATTAGTTATGATCAGAATAACCTCGACAGGTTTTTCCTACGACAAAACTAGGACATAGTTTGACGATCAAACTAACTCGGAAATTTGCCTGTTTGTTGATCCAAACTCATTCCGGTTTGCAACGCAAACAGGTCCTCCTCTTCGTGGCGGTTATTTTCTTGCCCTCCCCTCCCCTCCGCTGCTGGGCTGCCGGCTACCCCGTCCACTCTGCACGGGCTCACCCCCACCCTCCCTCCCTCACTCGCCGAGGGCACCCGGGTTGCGTGGAGGGGGTATCCCGCAGACCAGCAGCGGAGGGGAGGGCAAGATGATGGTGACCCAGGTAAAGGTCCGGATTCTTGTGACGGTTGGGGTGCACCCCTCTTCTCTTCCCCGCCAGTCCATCCCCTCTCCGACCACACGCTCAGTGCGCATGCGCATGATTAGTTAGTGGAGGGGGTCGCGCTCAACTGTCACCTCTGGCTGGGTCGAGGGGTACGCCACTTCCAAAAATTGAGTACAGTGATTATAATCACAAGTGATTGTATTTGATTGTAAGTGATTATATCCGATTATTTTCTTTGATTATTAGAGAAATAGAAGTGATTATAGCATAATCACGTGTGATTATAGCATAATCACGTGTGATTATAGCATAATCACGTGTGATTATAGCATAATCACGTGTGATTATAGCATAATCACGTGTGATTTGATTATAGCATAATCACGTGTGATTTGATTATAGCATAATCACGTGTGATTATAATCGATTACCACCGTGGCTGTACAGTGAATATCCCAAGTGGCGTACCCCTCGATCTCCAAGCACATCCTAAGAATTTTCTTAACACGAGCATGTAATATGATGTGTCTAGGTGCGCTACTTACCATGTACTTATATAGCATATACTTTCAGAATAGGTTGTGCATCCAAGCATATTCTTCGAATTTGTTTTCCATTTCCACTAACTTTTACTACTGGGTTTCAATACTAGATCAGGAAAAATCAGTAATTTACAGCCATCAAACTGGCATTAGAAGCCAGTGAGCAGTTCATGACTGAGATCCGGTTGTTGGCATTGGCAATCGACAGTTTTTGTAGCCTACGTTATTTCTTGTCCCTGGCTCCTCTCCGGCTTCTCTATGGCTGAACGTTCAGCAAAGTAAATGGACCGGCGAAGGAAATTATTATTGTCTGTGTGTTTGTTCGTCTGTCCGTCCGCCAGAGACGAGAAACTGGTGGGCTCTAGACCCCACTAGCGCTTTCTGTCACTGCTGTCGCACTCACTGAACTCTTACGGCGGGAGGAAGAGAGACAGATGCAAAGCCCGATCAGAGCCCACCACTTTCCCGTCGCTACCGTCCGCACGATAACTATAACGGGAAACCCAGCTTTCCATCGCTAAAGGCGCACCTGCCTACGATTTTGAAACCTCCAACTCAATTTTAGAAGCTCTCATGAAGCTTCTTAGGATTGTTTTCGAAGAAGTTTTTAGTCATGTTCGGTGTCCTTCAAGGATTAAAAAAAATATATTCTACTGATCACGAACGTACTCCTTGGAAGTACCTACGTACTTAGCTTGATCACAGTTCTCAGTGCTGCAAATACAAAGAACTCCGCCTAAAGTCTACCGTTTCCAGTCTTGTGAAAAACTGCTGAAGATGCAATTTTTACCTTTACATTTTGTTTACAGGTGCGGAACTCTCTCAAAAGGATTTGTTTTCGAATTCGAAGGTAAACAAGATCTGCTGCCTGCTCAAGTGTAGCACACATGTATCGAATCATTATTCGTTTTAATTTTATTGAACTTTCATACCTGTGTTTCAATTTTATATGCTTTGTAAAAGAACAAGAAACGTGGTGTTTCATTTGCCCACTTTGTTCTATGTACTACCTGTTTTTAATATATAATATTTAATTTAGATTAAAAAAAAGGGTTAAAAAAATATGCCTGTGAGTTTCAATTTTTACATTTGAGTAAAAGAAAAATATGTAACTGATTATTTGGTGTTGACGTTTCATTTGTATTCCCGAAGATTTTTTATTTGCTTTTCGCGTATGTGGCAAATACGAACTGTTATCGTGATTGTAATAGAGGGGCTCACTTTTTCCTGGTTTCACACACACGTTCACTTGCCAAGGATCACAAGATAAGTCTAAATCAAGAATGAGTTATTTCGCAGGTGCGGCGAGGAGAGTGAGACAAGATGGCCGGCACAAACACACCTCCGCTTGTTTTGCTGCGGTAGCACATGCAAAGTTGATAGCAAATGAGGGTTTCTTATCGACTTCGGCGGCCACTTTATTCCTCTCAAGCTCTCAAGGCCGAGGGGTCAGTCAGTCGGCCTTAATTTGTACACAGGATTATATGACATCGAATTACAAAGAATAAAATCAACAATTGAGCTAAAGTTTCAGTGTTGTTAGCCTGTTTATGACTGCAGTGCTGAATGGCTTCGATAATCTTTATTTTCTTTAGAAAACGAAGTAAAATATCAATATTTCTAATAAAATCACAGAAAGTTTGTACACATGATTACATGACTGACCGACCCCTCGCTCAAGGCTCTACGCGCGCTGGCGAAACACCTCGTTTATGGCGGATCCGGAGCAAGTCGCCTAAAGAAAAACTATCAATTATAAGGGACCAAAGGCGCTCCTCGATCGTACTTGATCTTCCGACCGCCTTTTATGGTGTACGTGCTGATTTTCTAATTCGAAAATCGAAACCAATAGGTTAGTTTCTGCGAAGAGTAAATGGACCATTAAACTGATAAAGGGTGAAAATTTCGTTCCCTTTTCGCCCGTTTTCGCCTTGAGCCAGAAAGAGTCTGGATCCTAATTGTTGAGTTACTTGTTTTGCTCCGTAGGCACAAAACGATCAGACGGATACGTCAAAACATACGAAATTTCCGTTCAATATTCGCGAAATAGTCCATTCATCGCTCGATTAGATTTTCGACAATGGTTAAAACTTAATTCTTCATGATGACATGAAAGTAAATAAGCGTTAGTGCTTGGAAATGAGCGTTAGGAAAAATTCTGAATGATGACATAGAAATGTGGGCAATTTGAGAATTGTGGCACAGGTACATGTCCCTACGCGCCCACCTTTCAGAAAATGAAGTTTTGGAGCGCGTTATTCGGCAACCAGAAACAGGTATTACTGGCCCAGATACTATTTTGTGGTATCAGATCCGCCTGCCTCAGCCAGAGCGCCTGTCGTCCAGGAGGTAGGCCAGCCCGTCGCGCAGACATGCACGGCGGGCCTCCGCACCCCTGACTCCGCAGGCGCCTGGCGTCCCTCGCTGGCTGGGGCGTGACATGGAGCCGGGCAGGGGCACTTCCCGAGTCACGAGGGACGTACTTGAAATGGTTTATGTGCGCTGCACTGCACTAAGACTGGTGTGGCGTGGCGTTGAGTGGCGTGGCATCGCGTGGCACTCGATTATCATTCTTCTCGTTTCTACCGCCTGATAAGACGCTGGCTACTTGTTTTTAAGGAATTTGCGACCTACAAAAGGCTTGAGTGTTCCCGCTTACTCATTAGTTCTTTCAGAGGAAATTGTAAATAAATACGACCCTGGATTAGGGCTCAGCAGAGGTTGGAAACGGAATTCACAAGGACAAAGACAGAAATCCAGGCGACAGACGGCGGTTTATTCCTCGATAAAAGTTACGTTACTAGGACTTTTGTTCACCTAAGCTCAAAATTATGCTCAGCTGCGAACAAAATTGTGCACAAGCCGCCCCACTAAATGTATTTGTAAAATTTTGTGCGACCATTTCTACGCAGTTAAACCTGTACTTGAAGTGCACGACTGTTGTACACACTATACGCACACGTAAGTGCAAATTGCTTACAATCATCAGATATTGTGCGCACAGAACGTACAAAATCATGCAATTCAAGGATACGTTTAACTATGTACAAATCGTTTGAAAAAAATTGAAGAAATACATTAAGTGTGCCCTTAAACTAAGCGCAATGTTCTGCTCAACTGCGCAGGAAAAAAAGTGCTGAATGATAAGCCCAAGAACAACCATTTTGTACACTAACCACTATACAGATACGTCGTAATGAGCCGTGAAAGGAACGACACGTGCGAGAAGGGATTAAAATACATTTTAAGTCACCCTTTAAAACATTTTGTGCGCCAATTTATTTCCAGACCTTAACTACACACAGCAATCAGAAAAAACGGAGTTTACAGGTACATTGGTTTAAAATAATCTTATACGTCAGACGCGCTGACTTGATGCGAGAAAACAAGAACCATGTGATTATAATTCAAAAAAACAAAATCAATCTGAATACTCGCCTGGACAATAGAACACAGTATGACCCTTAATATTCTGCACTTAAGAATGGATTCAATGTCAGTTAGCAAACTAACGCACAGCGCACAGCGCACACGTAAAAGTCTGATTATGTGATAATGAGAGTGTATCGATCAGTTTACATGTATGTTGATCTATTTACAGTGAACACGTATCATGTGAACTACCATAGCTTCTCATTTCTTACAAATGTCCCGTGGCAGACATTGCAAGCAAACGCCCTTTGTTTATTGTGAACTCGCACGTGACTGCCTAGCGTATCTCACCATGAGAACATCTGATTGTAGTGGCGGCACTTGTACGGCTTCTATACAGAATGAGTTCTCCTGTGCTTCGACAAAGCGCTGCTCTCTTTGAACTGCATGTGGCAAACCTCGCATCGGTAGGGCTTCTCTCCAGTGTGAACTCTCCTGTGCTTTATCAAATCTCCATTTCGAATGAATTTCTTGTGACAAATCTTGCATGCGTGCGGCTTCTCTCCAGTGTGACTTCGAATATGAGTCACAAGATGTCCTTTAATTTGGAACTTCTTCTCGCAGTGGTCACACTCGAAAGGCCTCTCTCCTGTGTGGAACACCGTGTGACGTTCTAAATCTGACTTGAACTTAAAGACTTTGCCGCACACTTCACATTCATGACGGCGCACTGGGAGGTGTTGCTGCAGCCGCGCCTTCTTCCTCCTCTCCCCCTGCTGGCCCCCTGGACTGTCAGCCGGCTGGTCCTGGTCCGGGCCGCCCTCGTCCTGAGGACTTGCAATGCAAGCGGCCTGGTCCCCACCCACTGGCCAACTCCCAGTCGTCCGGCTGCAGAGCGCGGCGTGATCAGCGGCCTTCTTGTCCCAGACAGAGCGGCCTGGAGAAAGAGAAATAACAAAGGCGGTATTTCTAAAAATAATACCGGTCGTGAAGGTAATCGGTAGGAAATTTGATAGGAACACACTACATTTTGAGTGACAATGTTGAGCTTTGATAATTACGTTTGAAAACATGCATAACTAAGCGCATAACTATGCGCAAAATGGTCCGTATCTCATTACAGTTTTTCCATATTTTTTCTTTGCTGAGGTAATATTTTATGCTAAATTGTAGAAAGATTTGTGCGTGGTTAAAGAAGGATTTTGCCTGTACGCTTTTGCACAAAATCATGATTAGTTATGCATGCCCACACAGAGGTAACTAGCCAGAACTTTGTACATAAATTAAGGACAAATGTGATGTAGCGCTTTGTTGTGCACATAATAGTCTACCAGACAGTACACAGTTAAATGTTCCCTGAAATAATGAGGAGGAAGTGTACATCCACAAAAGAGTTTGTGGAATAATTTAAGGGCACATAAGTACACGCTTGAACTTCCTTCGAGACACCACGTCGAATGTGGAACAAATTACGTAGAAGCAACGTGGAGTTACGGTTATACGCTTAAGCACGACGTCAGCGACATCGAAAGACAACGTGCAGCAGCAATTCTACGTCGCTTCGACGTGACGTCGCCATGACGTCGCAAAACTCGTCAAAGGAAGTTTTAGGGTGAAAAAAGATCGAATAGTGTGAAGCTGCTGATCACGCTACAAGTTTTGGCGAAACTCTTATCAGTCGTTTAAGGGAAGTTTCGAGAGTCATTGGACAAAAAATCTTCTTTTCCCTTAAGACTCATCCCACAGAATTCCCTGATGACGGGTCTTTGACATCCAGCCGGATGGCCGAACTCTTGCGTATTGCTTTAAAATGTCAGCTAATAAATCAATGATGGTGTCGTTATCGTCCTTACACACGAACATACAGGCCATCGTACAACAGAAAGGATTTTCTTGCACGGAGTAAGTGGCTGAGCCAAGCAAGGCTGCGCTTTTCGCCAACATCAAAACAGAAAGGGTCTTTCGATGGGAATGCGCTTAAAACTTTCAAGTACATTTACTTAATTCAAGTCCATTTAGACTACTTCATCCAAGGGAAATGAACTAAAAAGTTTCAAGCGCAGTACTAATTGCACCGAAATCAAGAACCCAGTATTCTGGGTTTGGCAAAAGGCATTCATAACTTCCAAACTACAACTTTCGACCGAGTTTTCGACACTCCCCCCACTCAAAGTGCCAGTGCACCATCTCACCAGGCCCATCAAGTGCTCTGCCTTACCTGCCGGCGCTGTGCTTGTCGCAGGCTGGTCCTCCAGCGAGCTGGAGTCCAGGGTCGGGGAGTCAGCCCAGCTCTCCTCTTCTTTCAGACGGAACGGAAATGTGACTTCTTCTTCCACACCCTCAGAAAAGCCACCAGGGAGACTCGTTGTGTAACCTGCACGGAGTATGACTTTCACATCACCGCAGAACAGAGTCACTGGCAGCAAGCAATAAGGCCTTTGTGTTTGTTCGAAACCAGAATGGACAGCCTTCACACTTTCCCGGATAGCAACGCTGTCTGATTAAACAATGTCCATTCTCGCGAAAAAGATTGTAAGTTTGAATTTCAAGAATTGCAAAATAAAAGACAGTCGACAACTCATGTGCACAGATTTCGTGCAGGCAACGATATTTTCTTGTTTCCAGTGACAGCTTGCATGTATAAACGACAAAAGGTTGTAAGAAGATAAAGGTTTTCATATTCCCTGACGTTTCCCTCACTGAGGGCAATTTGTATTTTCCCTGACATGAGAAAGACTATTGCAAATAACAGAGCATGTAATCGCAAAGTTTCGTACGACCGATAGAAGAAAAAACATAAGTGTTATTAGAATCCTCAGTACTTGAGGGCGAAACGCATACAATCTGTAAAACTTTATATTTCTCTGAGATTATCAGCGAAATTCTCTGAAAACTCCCTAATTTCCTTGAGATATTTTAAATAACTGGACATTTCTCTGATTTCCCTGATTTAGAACAGCCCGAAAGCATTCGTCGCAACATTTCTACCACTGTGACAAGGTCATGTTTTCGGATCTGAATTCCAAATTAGCACCTTCTTTTCTTTCTAAATTCTTCCGTCACCTGTTACGACAGCAAAATCGGATCAAAGTTGCAGAGCTGCATTTCTAGTCGGTAAGACTTACGGAGCACGGGCATAACTGCGAGTCCTAACGCTAATTACATCCATAACAACCACGTTTTAAAATCCATTCTTGTAAATTTGTAAATAGGGGAGCAAAATGTTGTAAACATTCACCTGGACGCATCCGTGAAAAGAAGTTGCCCCCTCTGCGAATTTTATTGTTTTTGCAGTACTGTACATTAACACTCTTGTAACGAGCGTGATGAATTCATAGTAGATTCTCCCCAAAAATGTATAGTTTGGGCTTTATTTCAAATTTATTCATACAATATCGAGAACTCAATAAATGTTTATTTAGACAGTTGCTCAAATTTAAAACGTATTAAATCTTAACTGAATCTCAATGAAGCCTTTATTCATTGTCTAGGGTTGAGTCTTAATATATTTTGGAGCATATGCATTCTAAGGTCTTAAGTTGTATTAGTCTGAAAGTCTCTTTATAACTCGCTTTATTATGATTCCACGTCCTTCAAACAGGTCGGCGCCACTTCTAGTCCTTTACCTGTGAGTCGCACGGCGCTGGTAGGCTGGTCCCGAACAGAGTGGGAGTCCTCGGCTTGCAGAGCAAGGCAGGGCACCTCCACCTCCTCTTCCTTGATCTGGTCTGTCAGGAGCCACACTTCATGCTTCAGGCGGCAACCAGGACCTGCAAAGAGACGCGTGTAAAACACGAGGAAACACAACACACACATCCACCCAGTCTGACCCAGCCACATGCAGCATGCAGAGCAGAGAGCCTCCAGCTCGCTTCACTAGGAGTCCTGGCGGCAGTGAGCTGCAACCTGCGCAGAAAGCAGAAGGTTAGCTGGACGAGAAGGAACTGTAGGTAGGCCAGCCCGTCGCGCAGACATGCACGGCGGGCCTCCGCACCCTTGACTCCGCAGGCGCCTGGCGTCCCTCGCTGGCTGGGACGTGACATGGAGCCGGGCAGGAGTCACTTACCGAATCACGAGGGACGTACTTGAAATGGTTTCTGTGCGCTGCACTGCACTGAGTGGTGTGGCGTGGCGTTGAGTGGCGTGGCATCGCGTGGCACACGATTATCATTTTTCTCATTTCGACCGCCTGATAAGCAGCTGGCTATGTTTTTTGTTGTTGTTTGTTTTTTTGAATTTGAGACCTAAAGAGCTTGAGTGTTCCCGCTTACTCATTAGTTCTTCCAGAAGAACTTGTAAATAAATACGACCCAGGATTAGGGCTCAGCAGAGGTTGGAAACGGAATTCACAAGGACAAAGATAGAAATCCAGGAGACAGAAGGCGGTTTATTTCACGATAAAAGTGACGTAACAAGGACTTTAGTTCACCTAAACTCAAAATTATGCTCAGTTGTAAACAAAATTGTGCACAAGCCGCCCCACTTAATGTATTTGTACAATTTTGTGCGACCATTTGTAGGCAGTCGTATACTTGAAGTGCACGATTTTTGTACATACTACACGCACACGTTTGCGCACATTCGAGTACAATAATAAAAGATTGTACGCACAGAACGTACAAAATCGTGCAATTCAAGCGCACGTTTAACTATGTAGAAATTGTTCGAAAACAATTGTGCAAATACATTAAGT
Organism: Aptinothrips rufus; assembly: GCA_902196195.1. Classification (NCBI taxonomy): domain Eukaryota; kingdom Metazoa; phylum Arthropoda; class Insecta; order Thysanoptera; family Thripidae; genus Aptinothrips; species Aptinothrips rufus. The sequence goes on from CABIKL010002553.1 coordinate 9,868, forward strand.
GAGCACTTAAAACTAAGCGCAATGTTCTGCTCAACTGCGCAGGAAAAAAAGTGCCGAATAATTAGTCCAAGCACAACCATTTTGTACACTAACCACCAACAGATTCCTCGTAATGAGGCGTGAAAGGAACGAAACGTGCGAGAAGGGGTTAAAAAATATTTTAAGTCACCATTTAAAACATTTCGTGCGCCAATTTATTTCCAGGCCTTAACCACACAGCGGTTACAAAAACGGGGTTTACAGGAACATTAATTTAAAGTGATCATAAACGTCAGACGCGCAGACTTGATGCGAGAAAACAAGAACCATGCGACAATAATTCAAACATACAAAATCTATTTCAAAACACGCCTGTACAACAGAAGACGGTACAACCCTTAATATTCTGCACTTAAGAATGGATTCAATGTCAGGTAGCAAACTTAGGCACAGCGCACACGTAAAAGCCTGATTAGGTGATAATGAGAGTATAGTGATCAGTTTACATATATATTGATCTATTTACAGTGAACACGTATCATGTGAACTACCAGCTTCTCATTTCTGACAATGGCAGAAATTGCAAGCAAAAGGGCCTTTGTTTTGTGTGACCTCGCACGTGACTGCCCAGCGTATCTCACCGTGAGAACTTCAGACTGCAGTGGCGGCACTTGTACGGCTTCTATACAGTGTGAGTTCCCATGTGCTTCGACAAAGCGCCGCTCTCTTTGAACTGCATGTGGCAAACCTCGCATCGGTAGGGCTTCTCTCCAGTGTGAACTCTCCTGTGCCTTATCAAATCTCCACTTTGAATGAATTTTTTGGGACAAAACTCGCATGCGTACGGCTTCTCTCCAGTGTGAATTCGAATATGAGTCGCAAGATGCCCTTTACACTGGAACTTCTTCTTGCAGTACTCACACTCGAACGGCTTCTCTCCTGTGTGGACCAACATGTGACGTTCTAAGTCTGAATTACACTCGAACATCTTGCAGCACACTTCGCATTTATGACGACGCACGTCTTGCCGCTTCTCCCCTGTGTGCATGATCTTGTGTTTGTCCAAGAGTCCCAATCGACTGAATTTCTTGTCACAAACCTCGCATTCGTGTGGCTTCTCTCCAGTGTGGATTCGAAAATGACAAACCAGATGCTCTTGACGACGGAACTTCTTCCCGCAGATCTCACACCCGAATGGTCTCTCTCCTGTGTGGACTACCTTGTGACGATCCAAGCCATCACTGCGAGCGAAAACCTTGTTGCACACTTCGCACTTATGACGACGCTCTGAGAGGTGCTGCTGTCTCTCTCCTGTGTGGACCATCTTGTGACGTTCTAAGTGTTCATTACGAGTGAACACCTGGCCGCACACTTCACATTCATGACGACGCTCTGAGAGGTGTTGCTGCCGCCGCGCCTTCCCCCTCCTCTCCCCCTGCTGGCCCCCTGCACTGTCAGCCGGCTGGTCCTGGTCCGGGCCGCCCTCGTCCTGAGGACTTGCAATGCCAGCGGCCTGGTCTCCACCCGGCTGGCTGGGAGTGGGAGGCCAACTCCCAGTCGTCCGGCTGCAGAGCGCGGCGTGACCAGGGGCCTTCTTGTCGGAGACTGAACAGCTGCCTGAGAAAAAAAAAGAAACTTTCAAATGCGACATTCGTTACCATAATGCAGGTCGCAGGTCGTTAAGGATAGCCTCCACGATTAAATAGCCAGCGGTTCCCAAACCCGGGGTCGCGACCCCATTTAGGGGGTGTGAGAAGAAGATTTGGAATCGCGGAGAGGGGCTTGGGGTCGCGGTGGGGTCCCGGCTTCGACTGAGGACAAGGCTTTTCGGACGTAACCTCAAAAACAAGTACTGCGACAAAACGAGCGAGTTACCTCAGAGTTTCACGACGACAAGCATTCAACCAAGAATACAGCCGCTCGTATACAAAGTTAAAGCTCAACCAAGCCATTAAGAATGTGCAAATACGAAAAAGAAAAAAAACAGACTTATCTTACGTAGTTTTCCGTTTTATTTATGCGCGAAAAAAAAAAAAGAAACTTGGGGTCGCCGGTCTGACTCTTGGAGTCGTACATACCTGCACCGGTATATTTTGGGGTCACGAACGTGAAAAGTTTTGGGAACCGCTGAAATGCACAACAATGTTTATTCGATGCGCGCGCGAAGACTCACGTGGATTAAGTTCAGGACATTTTACTGACAGTTTTTAAATCCGAAATTCGGGAAATAAGAAAAACAGCGTACTGGTCTCCTCGTTTTGAGTGCGACGTATGTTTCTGTGAGAGTGGGTTTCAGAAATGTGCTCACTACCATCGTACGACAGGAGCAAGAAAAACTAATTGGCTGAACTTAGGCGAGTAGGGCCCGATCCCTCCAATGAATACACCTCCAAATGTTCCTAGGACTTTAATTTACCTCCAAGTAATATCCCTCCATCAAAACCAATGCATTTTTACGTCCAAGGTATTAACCTCTAACTGTTGGAGGTAAATTCCTGAAAGTATGTTCGCGCAGAATTCGCCCCACAGACATTCTTGAGATTTACC
>CABIKL010002554.1:0-12393 GCA_902196195.1 Aptinothrips rufus
CGGCATTTGAACTAAAAGCGTGCATGTAATGACGCGTATGAGGTCACGACGAGCGCCTGAAACGACACAAATCGCCATGAGAAGGTCACGGGCTAAAATACCGGCTCCAGAGGGGCATTCAGATTGAACCCTGTGCATTTCTTAGCCACAGTGACCGTGTAGAAAATCTATCAAAGTAACAAGACATCAAGATGAGAAGTACAAAAAATATAAGATTGTCAAAAGAACATAGCACAATAGCACGGAGGATTTGAAAACTAATACCTGTAAACTAAATTAGGAAATTTAGCAGAAGTTCAGGAAGGCACAAATCTAATGCCGCTTAATAATAAAGCGCCGAACACAATAAGAAAGCGTCGTCCGACTGAAAAAAAAAAGGAGATATCCCATGATGCATCCAACGCCGCTGCCTGACCATTTTTTCGTCTTTCGGATCACTCTAGCCTAGATAGCACTGACGCTTGAAGGCAGGGATGAACAGCACCTCATCTGCCCGGTGAAAAGCACGCTTGTCATGTACGATTCCTGCATTCTATTTACTTGCGTACTTCGCCCCTTCATGGCAACGATTCCCTTCTTCAAACAAATTGAATTCCTGCCTGCTCTCATATTTCGTTTGGTCGATAGGTAATGGCGTGCTGGGACGACGGCGCCGCATCACTTGTGATGTTTTGGGCAGCAGTCGGCTGTGCGCACTGCACTGCATCTCGAAGGGCTTCAAGGGCGGCTACTGTGACGAAAAGTTAGTCTGCAACTGCCGCAGATAGCTAGCTAAAAGCTGAGCCAATGGTCATAACGTTGAACTTCTCATGAATATATAATATCTTATCTCTCACTATCTCCTGATATTTTTACCTCTATACTTCTCTGCGACTTCACCGAATAGCTCACAGTGGCCTGAATCAGATACACGCCAGCATTCTGACGACTCAGCTTGGAACGCACACTGAGCTGAATTCAGCCAAAAGTGGACTTAATTACTTAATTCGAAACTTTAAAAAACTATGTTCCATCGTTTTCATTTACATCCAAAACTTAAAAAAAAAAAGAAAGAAAAAAAGACATAGAATGAAATCCTATGGGGCTCTGCGATTGCCAGAACGCGATTCCGAAGTTTGCTTTCTTCACGATTGCAAACGACGACAAACGCAACGACTTAAAAACTAAGACGCATAAAGCAATTCAGAACTAATGAAAACTTTCAACGAGATCAATGTGCAAACCATCTTCTTTTTATTTCCAGTAAGCCCACTTGAAATCAAGCCGCAACATTACGAAGCTGCCGTGGTTTTAGCAAGCAGCGCAAAAGAAAATTTTGCTTGTTAAGTCTTTGTAGTCCTCGAGAAAAGGGAAGCGCGGCGGGGTGTACCTTCAAACCTCAGCCTTACCCACTTCATGTTTACCCTGACACCTAAAACAACAAATTAAAAGCAGCATATACATACATTTACTCGCTTCGTTCGCTGACCTTGCCTCCGGCCACAAATGGATAGGGTTTGGGGCGGGCTTTCTTTTCCTAGATACGCATCACTGGGGGTGTTTGGTTGGTCATGGGTAAGTTATACGGTCGTTATGGGAACTTTGACGTCACCCTTGATGTCCGCTGTAAGGGGGTTCTGTGTGGAGTCCCTCACTCCAGTATGTGTATGTCCTAACGGGATACGGGCTGAGCCCTGTGGGGTGAAGAATGGTCTACGAGTTTCCAGGGTGTGAGCTTTTATTATCTAATGAAGGGGTTGTCCCTACCCTATCGTCCTAAACATGCAGCAAACTCTCATGCGCAGCGGGAGTCCTCACTTCCGAAGGTTATCCACGCGTGCTGCTCTTCTCACACACACACACACACACACCGTCGCACTTCACTGTTCTTCACACTTCACTGCTCTTCCACACACACACGGTCGGTCTTCGCCACGAACCGACCTGGGTTGATGTGAATGGCGGACTGCCTGCCTCATGGGCAGGCGGCTCGGCGTGGCTCCCGCTGCATTTTGCACCGTGTGCGATATTAGGGCCTCGTCCGGTCATTGGATGTTATAGCGACCAAGCCCGCAAGTAAGCAAGGGCTTGACGCGGACGGAGCGTGGGGTTAGTGTGGAGATACCCCACGTAAGGGCCGAGTGGGCATACAGGGCCCTTACAACCCCCTAAATTACTAATGGGGTAGGTTACTGCCAAAACTAAACCCTGTGCTAAACCGCCACGCAGGACGGTGAATTTAAAACAATTTGGTGCTGCAACACCCTAACTGCTAAAAGTTAAAAAAAAAATTAACTCAAAACATTGTGAATACTTAAAGCCTAACACAATTGTGTGGGGTATACGAGAATACATTCTAACACATCTAGAACAAACACCCATTCTTATGCCCCCCAAAAAATGAAACGCTGATTGTTAAGTAAGCAGCTGTAATTTCCAACTTGATGGCATCAATATGTCCCCAGTAAGGAAGGACAAAACCTAATCACTGGCACACCTTGCAAAAGTGGGCCTCCGTGGCAGTGCTTGTTATATTCCCAGAATGAAACCGCACGAAATCTGTTAGCCAAGGGATCGTAAACACAAACTAAAACAATACCTATATACATGGAAACTAAGCTACCCATGTTTAAAATAAGCCGATTACTAAGCTTCAAAAAGGTCCTTTGAGTTATAGGGTCCGTGACCTCAATGTTTAAGTTATAACGAGCGAACTAAGAAACCCCAAACAAAACACACTTCCATAAAATTCCCGTGTGAAAATAGACTAATCTCTATGCTGCCGCTGGTTCTGCAGAGTTTTAGAGGTTCATGACCGCAATGTTTATTTGTACCGAGCAAACAGGCTGGCACCCCAGCCCTCGGCCTGGTTGTAGGACTCCCGTTGAGGGGGCGAGGACAGGTACCGGCGTTCCGGGATGGCCGGTCACTGTTTTTTGAAGTATGTTGATCAACATTGCTGGCGTATATTCACGAAAACAACGTATTCAGGAATGTTGATCAACGAATAAAAGAACGTTGATGTCATTCAACAGTCCCTAGCAGTATTTTCCAATACCTCCTAGCAATATAGGACACAATAAACATTGTCGAGCAATGTTGTCTCAACATGGCTGGCGAACGTTCACGAATACAATGCACCCCAGCTCACATTAAAATGGAGGAAATGGATTTTGGCCATCAACGTGAAAAAGTATCTTAGAATCAATATCTCCAGAAATACAGTGGTACGCTGCGGGAGGCCCGCAGTGAGCCAACCTCACGCGGCCGCTGGGAACGGTGTAGGGGTGGAGGAGGCTGCCGGGGGTAGGGGCCGAGGGGCCTGTCGTCGAGTCAGGCAAGCCGCGACGGCTGATGAGATGCCGCGCCAGCACCAGCAGGATAGCCCCGCCAGCGGCTGCCAGCGCCTCGTGGAGTCCCTCCGGCGGCGAGACGGCGTCCTCGAAGTGGAGAGTGGATGTCCGAACAGCAATTTCCTCTCCCGACAGCGGGGGCGGTCGTTCGGTCATGGTCATGAATGGCGGTGCCGCCCGGGTGGTCCACTGGACTGGCACGTACGTAGTGATCATGACCTCGTTGATAGCATGCTGATCTCAGAGGAGGTGCGGGGTTATCAGCATTTCGGCTTCGGCTCCCTCCAGGACTGCGCAGGAGCATGGAATTTCCAGCGCGTATGCTCCTGTCGGGATGTTGGGGAGGACTTCCACTGATTGTGCGGTGCTGCGGAGCAGATAACCTGTCAGTAGTGACATCCCAGCGACACAAGAGAGGTTGCTGCCCCTAACTGCATTGCTTCATTGAAGTTGCTTGCGTGTGGGTCTGTGGCTTTCTCGTGGTTTTGGAGGTATCATATTCTATTTCTCTTATAATGTCACTTTATAATGTCATTTTGGTGCTGCATGGGTTGCTACTTAAACTGTTGGAGCTTAGTCTATTTATATTTTACTTTGGTGTAGAGTTGGTTCGTAATCTTTATTGTGCTGTTCATCTTATGTTGTGTGTTCTGTACTGTTTGTTGTTTTCAAATTTCTTGATAACTTCGGCGGGGATGAAGACGAGACATTGGCTTGAGGTCGTGGTGGCAACAAGAAGTAGAGAAAGACATGACCACATACATCAGATGGCCGCCTGAAAATGATGATGCGGCAAAGCTTTCTAGAAAGAAGGCAGCTCGTCAATGTGATTGGGAGTGGCACAGTGTTGTGGTCAAAACGTTTTATGATAAGTTGTGAATGCATTCAACACAGAATTAAGACACTATGATTTTTAAATTGTTTAGTCACTACCTTGACTATCATTTGTATGTTGCATATTTGTGCTTTGAAGCAGTGAAGGGTATGAAGGGCAGAGTGGAAGACACCTCATACGAAACAGACCACAAGCTGGAGAGAGGAGAAAGACGAAAACAAAATTTTCGACGTGTGAGGAGAGAAGTACTGATTCTGCCAATGATGAACCGAAACCTCTTAAGGGTATACGTAAAAGAGCTCCTAAAGTTCAAATGATTTTAAAGCCACCTCCATCCCCTCCTCTTTTTCCACTTGCTGGGACCGTCCATCAACAGATTAATAAAGTGGATTTTGTCATAACTTCTCCGTTACCAACGTCATCACAACAGTCTCATTACACACCACCTGGTTCTCCATATCTTCACGAGAAACATTTTAGTCCAACTGAACCAATAGTGAGAGTTGAGAAGTTTGGACCAAAATAAAAGACAAATGTTGTAATTATATTCGGCGACCGATGTCGAATCGATATCGGAATGATAGTTCATTTCTCACTGGGATCTTGCAAGTCAGCAAAGATATATTACAAAAAATAAACAATAATAGAACAAAAATATGAGAAAGAAATGAAAGCAAGTCATCAACAAAAAAAAAGGGGTCACTACAAAAATGATTTGAAATTAGAACAAGTTCGTCTTCAGATGTGGAGTACAGACTTAGGGGCCATGGATCAATCCAATTTTCTTGCTTCATACAAAACCAATTTTGGGAATTTGGAGGACGTCTTTCAACCTCGAAGGCTCTGACCTCACTGTAAAAACCAAGAGTGTACAAAGGTGAGCAGATGAAGTGTAAAGAACCATTAATGGGAATAATCATTTCGATTTCTGAAAATTGAGGACAGCCAATATCTTCACAGTAACCGGTCACTGTAAAAACGAAGAGCATACAAAGGTGAACAGATAAAGTTTACGCATCTTTGGCATTTTAGTGATAGACTTAATTCCTAAAAAAGAATGATCCCTTTTATGCTATGTACCTTTTCCTTCATGACATACTTAGCATATGTCATGCAAAATTTGTCCCTCGGGATACAACTGAGATTTTATCAGTGCTTGAAAAAGAACTTCTTCAGGTATACCCCAAGCATTCAAAGAAGCCATTGAAATTTAAATTCCGTATGCTTCTTCATTCTTCTTGACTTCATAAGAAATTTGGTTCTCTTGCACCTTTTTCCACCATACGTATGGAGGCAAAGCATAGAATGCTGTCATAAATTTCTAAAAGTCGTGTAACAAGGAAAGATTTGCCTCAAACTGTTTCTATAAAGTGTTAGTTGAACGTGAGTTATAAATTTAGGTGCCAGGGATCAATTACACCGACTCTTATTTTTGGTTCAGGAAATATTGTTCAATTGTCTGAACGTAGCCACTTCAAGTCTTTCAGTGCAACACTCCTGTTGCCTACGTCAAAGATTCATCAACATATTCTGCTGCCAAATGGGCTCAATACAAAGGTACTCTGTACAAAGTAAAAAATGTTGTCCTGACCGATTACTGTGAAGATATTGACTGTCCTCGATTTTCAGAAATAGAAATGATTGTTCACAGTAATGGTTCTTAAAATGTAACCATTTCTGCTCCTGTCATTTTCAACTTTTTTTTTTCTCTTTAAATTTGTCACTTTAAATGGAACGTGGGCTATTTATTGTCCTTGTAATGTCGACACCAAGGTCCACCACATAATGAGATACTCCGTCATCTGTGTCATGAAAGACATCCACAGCAATATCCAAATGATGGAATGCTGTCAAAGACGTTCATTTCAATAACAGTCTCCGTCATGTTATTTGTTGATGCATCTTCCAGGTAGTTATTACGGAACAGAGTTTCGTCCTCTTGAGCTTGGAATGGAAGGACATCAAAAAATACTTTGCACGCTCGGCATGGATAGTCTGCAGCAAAGCACTCCACAAAACCACAAATACCGTTTAAGCCCAAATTATCTCCAAGAAGTAATCCAGTAACAAAATAAACTCGTACTCGAACACCTTCAGGTGTATCAACAATGACACCATGAGTTTCAAGTTCGGTGATTTCATTTATGAGAGGATAAAATACTTTCTTATTGCCATAATTTTTCCTGTCTTCAGCATTGAATAATAATGCAAGCAACATATTATCGAGTGGAGACTGGCATTCAGGAGGTAAAAACGGTTGCTGTAAATATACCGCCCCTAAAGCTTCACCATGTGGCCCAAGGACCGCATTAGATTGGGTTGGAATCATCATCATAAGGCATAACTGGAGAAATAATATCCTCCTCCTTGTCTCTGGTTCTTTTTCTACTCCAAACTTCACCCTAAATTAAACTATGCATCATCACTCTTAACATTCTTAACATATTCATAATTGACATTTTTTAAAACATCATGTAACTCCATAAAATTTTTAAGAGTTTTATCAAGAGGGATGTATTATCCAGTTACAGATCACATTTCCCACCGAGTACCATTGTGCTCTCTCAGGTCTCTTTGCAATTTTATAACTAACAGATGCAATGAAATCACCTGATGCGTCAAAATAACCTAGACGCAAGTAGTCAGTTTTTACATGTTTGAAAGCCTCTCTTACATCATCGGGAGCGTTACAAAGAGATTTTAAAATGAAATCTTTGAAACAAGACATGAAGGTGCTGCCAAGGAAAGATTTAAAATCCCACCACCAGCAAGTTATTACCTAGTTTCAAAGGCGATGGACTATTGCAGTGTGGGCTGGTTTGCTTCATGGCCAGATTATCGGTCCATTTTCTTACGAGGACAGTTTAAATGGGGAAAGATATGTGAACTTTCTGCTTCATAATCTGGACAATGTGCTAGCTGACACTCCTAACATCTGGGAGCACATCAGGTTTCACCAAGATGGCTGTCCTGCCCACACCTGCCTTGCGCCAAGCGATGCGCTTAGTCCGTTATTCCCAAACAGGTGGATCGGTAACTTTGGACCAGAGCAGGAGTGGTCACTCTGATCATCTGACCTCGCACCATGCGGTTTTATTTGCGGGGGATGTGAAAGGGGAGGATTTCCCCTCCTAATCCTGACAATCCAGAGCAACTTCAGCAGATGGTCCGAGATGACCTCACAGCCGTCCAGCCAGCAGAGCTTCAAAGAGTCCACTCTTACCTGCTGCGACGGACTGGACTCTGTATTAGAGAGAATGAAAGCCACTTTGAGCATTTAGACGAATAGACATGAATTAGGGTAGGGGGAAAAAATGGTGGTTGTTTGTGTTCGTTTCGGTCTAGAATAAGAATAGTAAATAGCTGCCCAAGTGCAGGAGCCCTGCGACCACTCTAATTGACCCCGCAGGGAACGTGTCGTGACCTTAAAATAGCGCCAGGTAGGAACTCACAACACGTCGCTGGCCAGGGCACCCGCTAAACGGGACTTGGTTCAGATCCGGGATGTTGCCGTGCCTCAGGAGATGAGAATATTTCGGACAAACGTTTTCCTCGATAACCATTGATTTATAGAGGTCGCACTGTCACCTATTTTATCACAGATTTAGCTCAGCGCTGGATGGATTTTTTTCTGACTTAAAAATTAAATTGTCCGGGGTGTCACGATTTAAATTCAGTACAAATGTTTCAATTCTCGACGAAAATTATATCTTTGACGAGTTTTTAAGTTAGCGGAAAATAGAAACAGTTGATTGTTTTTGTAAATTGATATTGTAAAAGACTACCCCTCAATATAAATAAAATAAAGTGTGTTATAAAATTTTACACAAAAACAACTCTTCACGTTTTGAGCGATTTAATGTGCTACCACGCTAAGCCCAGTTTTGGGAGACGTGTTGCCTTGAGTGTGATATCGGTCATAAAATGGCCATAGACCGTACGAAGCTGGGATACGTAGTTATCTACGGTCTTGGACCATACTTTCAGTCGGCATTGCTTTCCGAGTTAGAGAAATGCCCAGAGATTACGTTAGGCTTTGATGAAAGTCTCAACCAAGGACATATTTGTTTGGTGCTGGCCGGAAGATGCTGACCGAGTCCATGGTAGATACTTCACATCAATATTCCTGGACTTAACACGTCGATATCTTGGTGGACCGCTTTGCTTCTGTCGCCACACGCGCTTAATGACGTGCTGGGCCGATTTAGGATTGATGGGCAAACACACATGACTGTGAGGGAATTTACTTGCGCCAATTTGTGTGTTTGGCTTTACTTTAGAAAATGAACACGAAGTGCGAATTGCACAGTGGGCTCAAGTAAAAAACGAGGATAGTGGTAATTTCTAACACGCAATTTATTGGGTATTGAAAGTGGTGTGCGGTGAATCTATACAAAGTCAATTTTAAGTGCTGCACGTATTGGGTTTGCTTGTAACATTAATTTTATAATTTTATAAGAGCAAGAGTTCATTATTCTTAACAACAATAAAATCTAACAAAATTATTTAGGCGTTAGCTTTACGCTCCAAAGTAACAAAATAAAGTGTGTCTGAAACAAATATAGTATATCACAATATAATCTTACAAAAATAAAAAAAATATCACATTTGCATTAAAACATATCATTTAAACTGTCCATCTTCTTGCTTCCCCTTTTTCTTTTGTTTGTATACTCAACAATTCGGAGCACTTCTTGTTTACGCTTCTTGATGACTGCAATAATGCAATATTGTTCGCTTGAAACTTGGTCATCCGGCCAATTGCTCTTTCAAGTATGTCATTGACTACCGTTACCCCTCGGAGAAGTTGATGACATTGGATGAAGTCTGGGTGGTCCTCCCAAGTCGCTGTGTCTTCTTGAAGGAACCCTGATGGAAGTCCCATGATTTTGAAGAAGTCTAGACATCTTCCGGACACAAAGCTGGCGAGGGAGAGATGATTTACCTCTGGCAGAAGCTTTTTGATGTCAGCCTTTTGACCACTTTTGGATTTGGCTATATTTACGTGGTCATACAGGTCAGCCCGAAGAGATGCGCACTGTGAGGCGCCCTTGTTTAAAGCACGGCTTGCCTGGTTTCAACCACCAGATCTTTCTCCAGAAACGTCAGCCCTAGAACCAACTCGTTGTGATATCATAGATGACCGGAAAACTTTGTGGTCGCAATGCGGGATATCTCCTTGTCGTTTAACTAGTACTTGAAAATTTCCTAAGAGCAAGGTGAATGCAGTGTTAATAATAGTAATAACAAAAAATTAGCGAACTGTACTCGAGGAAAAAGTAGAGGTCACGTCAAAAGCAAACGAAAACGTAAAAAAAGCAATGCCGACGTTAACTATTAATATCGCTTACCTTTAAAAAGTCTAAGTCATTTCTAGCGGCTGAGGAAGCGCATGGGGCTGTGAACCATGGCTTGATGTACAAACTAGTTACAAACAAGCAAAATCTGCTGAAGCCACGAAGTTCTCCAGCGCTCAGTGGGAGTTGTTCCTTGAACATTAATATCCCTAAGCCACGATGTAGAGACGTGCTTCAAGCAATACAGAATTTTCGCCATCCACCGTGTGTCTTTAACTGCTTCTTGTGCTTGTTTACGCAGATTTTCATCACTCGTTCCGATAAAAATCAGGGACAACTCAAGGAGTTGTTTGTACTTAGTCCTCGCGTGGGTGACGCTCCTGATAAAAATGATAGCAATAAAATCGATTTAGGAAGGAAAAAAAGGAGAAAGAAGGAAATTTTCACTGTCATGAAAAATATTTACCTGGAGCTGTGAAAAGATAAAGGCTTTCTCTGCAGGAATGTCCTCTCTAATGTTCCTCGCTATCGTCCTATCACAAATGCCAGACTTGATGTTCGTTAAATCAAATCCAACCCACTGTTTCCGAACCTCCTTGAACAGTGGGTGCTCAGGGGCGTTGTTGTCTGCTGACATTCAGAAATGACGTGTTTTGGCCGTGCCCGGCCGTGTCCTTTGTACTACTTGACCCTTTCATAGTCAAACGTGACGCAAGTAACCTGACGTGGCCTTACCGAGCCCAACCGAACACCCCTAACCTGATGTAACCTTACCTAACCGTTGGCTCCTATTTTTCTCAAAACAAAATTCCCAAAATATATGTTCCAAATCCATGTAATCGACAGCCTGTAATCGACCCGCAATAAAAGTTTTTCGGGTCGATTACAGGCTTGATGAGTTTACATGCTTGCAACACGCATTCTAAAGCCTAGCGCGAATTTGTTTTCCATCCCTTGCGTGCGTGAGGCATGAAATTCGAAAAGCGTAACCAAACGTGATATGTAGCGGTTTCTGTTCAATTCTGACCAGTCCCACGGTGATTTCAATGAGTTTAGAGTGTAAACAGGTTACTTATCACTCAATTGTAACATCTGAATGTGCTTTTCGTCCACAACATTACACATTTTGATAACAAGAGCTAGGGACACCCACCCGTGCCCCGTGCCTTAAATATGGAATTGAAGTTGACAATACCATAAGTGCATTCATAAGGATGTTTTTAAAATGGCCTGAGGAGATTAAAATTTGACGGCGAGTGTCATGAAATTAATGTTGACATCCTTTGATCGCAGCATTCCAACAGTGATTGTCGGATCGCCATAATCCTATTCCATTACGGTACCTACAGACAAAAGACAAATTGGGCTTTGCTCGCACAGGTTCTTATCCTGTCTGCAGCATGAAATCAGAAGACACGCTTCATCAACAACCATTCCTGTAGGACTTGCTTTGGTAACTTGAACAGGAGGTGCTGTCGCTGTCACAAAATTCTACTTCTGCCGCTCTCGAAATTTTTGCAATGCACGAGATAGTTTGAAATCTCGCGATGTCTTCCTTCCACCTGTAAGGGCAGATATGCCCAGGGCTGACAGAGATTTGTTGATGTTTCCTTGAGAGTATGTATGTTTCTTTCTTCATCATGCACCACCCCTTTAGGTCTCGTTTTGCTAACCTGAACAGTTTGGAGGTGCTGATGCTGTCACAGACTCATACGTCTGCCCTAATAACACGTCAGGTAATGCCCAAATTCTGTATAGTTGTAAAAATGACTCTTACAGTTTGTTCACAACATTACATGAGTAATGCGCCCCTCGCAGGAACGTGCAGCGCTCTTTAGGCTTGTGCGATTGTTCGATTTATTGAAATTGTCCTCGGATTTTATTTTCATTGACGAAGAATTTTGAGGGTTCGATTGTGGTAGTCGATCATCGGTTTAGACGATTTTCGTTGTGTTCACTTGATCCTTCATGACCTCCAAATGTTACAGCACTTTTCTTTTTTATTTATTTTTAGTTCATTTGGTGTACTAAGCCGTGAAAGCGGCTCTTATCCTATACTCATGGGAATTCTCACCTGATTCCATCTGAGCACACGGGTCGGAGGAGGGAGAAATCAAACTGTTGGAAAATCGGCGATTTTCGATGCATCGGTTTGAATTGATTAACTGAAGTTGCACTCGATGATCGATGCCTAGAATTTGTGCAGTGTTCGTACATATGCCATCATGCTCCAACCGCAGCGTTACGAAAGCCCCCCCCCGGGGTCAAGCTCGAGGTACACGGCCGTAACAATTCTCGATCTCTAGCATACGGGAGTAACGTAGTGTTCATGGTCAAGATGTGCACGATGTCATCAATTGTTCATTTTGTTATGTTTTCGAAAATTTACAGAGCGTCATATTTTATTTTTCATCTTACCTTAAGATAGCCCCTGCATTCTTATTAAGCAAGCTTTTAAATTGTGCTTTTCCTAAAAGGCTGCCATAAGACACATTTTCTATCACTAAGAACCTGCGATTCCGAATGTAAGGTAGTCGTTTGTGGGTGGCTGCGGGTTGAGCTAATTATTGCAATTTATTGGTTCTTACAAAATCACAGAAGTAACATGCAAAATCACATTAAAAACCAGGTCAAATATTGAAATTTTCTCAAAACAATACAAATAATTACTAGATGATTGACAAAAATATGATTGAGTAATGCTACAGGAAAAACTACGGATGAGAGCACGTATCATAAAATTTCTATGAATAAAATGACAAAACTGTCTGCTCAATAAAGCAATTAATATTAGAAACAAGGAAAGCTCAGCTTGGCTTCAAAACTAGAAATATTGTGTTAGACTGGTCGAGGAGGAATAAATGGAGGCGGAGAGAGATTATTGGTGGTAAGGCTTGTATTTCACTCTAGAGTGGTCAGAACAAGTCTG
>CABIKL010002555.1:0-12393 GCA_902196195.1 Aptinothrips rufus
AGAATTCCGATCTTCATTTTCAAAGCTTAAGCATATGCTAGATATTCCTGTCTTCATTTTCAAAGCTTTAGCACATGTTAGATAATTATTATCAATATTTTATCCGAGGGCCTTCAACACGTTAGTGTTGGAATTTTTTTTACCCTCGGTTTCTGGGTTGAGTTGGCCCAGATTCTGGGTTTTGGTTTTTCTGTGAGCTGGACTCTGCGTTCTAATGAGAGCTTCAATATCCCCCTCCCCCTAATTTCTTCCCCTCGCCATTGTGCCCCGTTGTATCGTGTTCTCCATGGTTTCCTCACGTCTTTGGGGCAACAGCGCGTCCCTCTATGAGCGGGACGGGACGGGACGGGACGGGACGGGACGGGACGGGACGTGTCCGCGTTTCGCATGTGTTTACGCTCCGAGCCGACCGCGGAGATACCAGGTAGAGAGCCTCAAGGTGAGAGAGGCGCCCTGTCACATGAGCTTGGAAACCACAGAGCTTCTTGGACCATACCTAACGTGGTGACTATGACAGTATGGCAGCTCGTGCCTGTGATAAACACAGAAGATAAGGAGCAGGCGCGCTTTTTCCTGAAGTGTTGTCGATTCAATTCTTGCAAATCGTGTTATGCAGACGTGGCTTGTGCTGCAGCTGCTCTGCACATGTTTTTCCTGGAGTATGCTTCTAGATTACTATCTACTTGTCTTTGAAAAGGGTACATCTACCCTTTTGCGTTTTCAGTGTTGTGGCGCTTCGTCTCGCATAAACCGCGTTTGTTCTCCATGTTGACAAGTGAATGGGAAGTCCCACGTGACGTTGACAGCTCCTCCTCTCCCTCTTTCAGTCTCTCTAGCATCATAGCGCCAGGGCTACGGGTCTCGAGGTATCCTTCATGCCTGTTGCCTGGTGGATTTTGTAGTGAAAGCGGAGTGACCGACTTACATAGTGTGTAGACACAGCACGCGTCGCAGGCCTTGAAGTGCCTGGAGTACCGTGCACAGACCGGACCGTGGGGTACCAACGCGGCGTGGGAGGGAGGAGCTGAGGAAGACCTAGTGAAGTGGAAAGGAGAGGGATGAGCAGACGACTTGACCGTCCATCCTGTCAGGGAAGTCAGATAAATTGAGACGGTCTGGAAAGTTCGGAGAAAAGTCATGAAATTTGTCGTCATGTCAGGCGGCAGCACCCGACGCCGCCCTGTGCATGGGACCGCTGATCTTGCCGAGTGGTCTACAATTTTAATGCATTGCTTAAGCATTGCCTCTGACACCATGGAATGTATTTCATATTCCACTCTTGATTCCGAGCGTGTGCAGTACTTCTTATTATCAGATATCAGAACATTCCAAAGCATTCCCTTGTAGGAACGGATCGAGAAGTGATCGAATATCTATTCTTCCTAGCGATGAAAAACGCAACCCAAGAAGCGACCTAAGCAACGATAACGGACACGCGCGGCCAATTTAATTTATTAAATTAGTCCATTCATTTTTCAGAGCTCATTAAACTCGTATAATTTTAGCATTGCAAAACTGAAGACGTTCCTAGCACCCCGCAGCTTTTTCAAGTAATCGCGCCCATAAATTAGGTCAAATTCAGCCGTAGAAGCTACAGGAGTCCCCAACGCCACCACGCTTTTAGTGCGTGTACTCTAACCGATACGACCAGATGATGACACATAAACTTTGGCGATAAATTACTTTCGCGGGAGGGTCTAGATGCGGGCGGGGCTCGGCGACTCGACGCGACTCATCTCCCCAGGTACAGTACCCGCTGCCCCCCACCGCACCCCACCGCACCCCACCGCACCGCACCGCCGCGCTTCGGGCACGCCCTGTAAGTGGCGAAGGCACGGGAAGGGAAGGGAAGGGAGCGCGCTAGTGTTTGATTTACTGCCAGGTCCATGGCAGTCTGATCTCCCATGGCTCGGCCGTGGGGCCCGGGACGCCCTCAGCGCGACGGGACGCGACGCGGCCCGCTTGCTCACGGCGCGGAACACATCCATTCCCGCCCCCGCCCCCGCCCCCGCCCCCTTCCCCTATCGGGCGAGAAACAATGCCTACGGAAGAAAATCTGCAATAATGAAATGCGCGTGCAAGCTCGCACGATGGTGTTAACGTTTTAAATTCGAGAGATGCAGGAAGAGCGGATTGAAGTGCATGAAGTCATTTCATAGTTTTTTGTTTTTTTTTGCAATTAAGTTGTAACGTGTCCCAAGTATATTTGGGGAATATTAAAAAAAAAAAAATTGATAATTCTAATAATCCAGTATCCAGCTGCTTGCTTCTTCACCGATAGCTTTTGGAAATGCCTTGCCAAGCCATGTGACCAGGAGATGAAAGTGAACGTGTCGTATACTTCAGTCGCCGCTTAGCTCGCAGCGAGTTAGCTTTACATGTAAATCTGACGAGGCCTTCACCAGCGTCCACTGGACCATGCCAAATCACAGGCCATTGTGGCGTTGAATGTGTGTCGAGCCCCGCCTGCCCGCCGCAACACTACTATGTTGCACTTCTTTCTGTGCGGTGACTTAATTTCGCATTTGGGGTCTTTCCCTTTCTGTACGCCTATCGAGATCTTTTTTCGCATCTGTACAATGATTGTTGCGCAAGGACATCATCGTTTGTTAGCATATCACATTTTTATGAATTGAGTCGTCTGCTCTACTGATCAAGGGGATGGTTCTTTTTTAATACTTTTTTTTTACCGGTCAGGTCTGGTTTTGTCGTTTTCATTCATAATGGGGACACAATGCAGAACGAGAGTCGGCCGCTCAGGGTGGTCTGTCTGAGTGGGATTGGATTGGGAAGCGGGGTTTAAGCATTCGTCAGAGGAAAGTTATACTGCTCGATTGGGACCGAGGAAGAACTTCCTGTGAACGAGGCAGAGCAGCCCGGAGCAGCCCGGAGCAGCCCGAGACTGTGAAACTAAAGTTAATGCGTGATTTAAGAGTGATTAAACACTTGATATCGTTTCATGGGAACATAACCTCTATCTTGTGATGCAGCAGTCAGGAACAAACGACTTTTACCTCGGTCGCCATCACCTCGTTTTCTCGAGATTAATCGTGCGAAAAAAATGTGCGTGCTGATAGGCCGGGACCGGGACGAGTCTTAAATCTTGACTGTCGAATGAAACCCAAGACTGTTGTTGGTAGCCGCCGCCAGTCTTATGACATCTGGTGGGCCCGCGGCCTTGGGGAGGGAGAGAGAGAGGGACAGCGTCCAGTCAACAGGGGCCAACTGTAAGGTGACCCCTCGTCCTCGTCAACCGAATTATTGACGCAGGCTCGCAGCACAGGCATGAGAGGTTGCAGCATACTGAAGTCCATGTCATATCGCTTTGTGTCATGAGCAGCTCTCTCCATCTCTAGTATCTCTTATCTAGGTTCCCCCGATCCACCTATTTTTTTTTATCGGGGCCCTGCCGATTAGGCTGCGGCAGCGAAAGTTTTCATCTGGTCCTCCGCCTCCGGAACCACTTCGTAAATCTCAGGCTCGGCCGGCCGCTTTCAGTGATGAGCTAGTTAACTGCCAGTTTTCGCGAGTCGCCGGGTCATCAACTAGTCGGAATGATTCTTTATGAAGACAGGCCCGGCGGAGACAGCGCGCCTCGCGGCCGTTACCGTGCGAGTGCCCCGGGCCACCCCGATCGACGGGCATCACGGAACTTTGATTCGATTCAGATGGAATCAGGCAAAATTCTACGCCAAACAAATTTTACGGACGAATCGACTACAGGTAAATTAGGTTCGATTTGACTCGGCACTCTGCTTGCATACCTCGTATCGCGTGTCAGCACTGAGACGACAAAAGCAAAAGAGGAATAGAAATGAACAAAATCCTAAATCTAGGCTCAATGTGGCGTCAGTGATGAGCCTGAAAACTTGAAATCATTGGCGAGTACGGTAAACGAGAGAGGTCTTCCAGAAACCAGTATTTGAATTTTGAAGCAATATATCCTACGCTATAAGGATCGTCTAAAATAAGGTTTCTGGCAAAATTAAAATACTCGGGAGAAGTTGAGACAGTCAATTATTAGGTGCTTACGATGTAGTTTTACGGAACGTTACCCTGCCATCGCCATCTACTACGCTAAAGACATGTTGTTTGATTTTATATGAGTGTTTGGTTCTTGCGGGACTTCATTCGATGTAAAATATAAAACCGAAATAGCTCGTCGTGCGAAGTGGTCCCCCCACCTTTCAGCGCATGCACGAGAAGTCAGCGGCGAACGCGAGTATATTTTACCTGGGCTCCTTAATGTCCGGCCCGTCAGATCAGACGCGGCACCTCGGAAAATGGCGTTTTTATTAACCGCTAGGAAAGTCGTAAAACAATTGCGAGGACCCCGTGCCCACGCACGACACAGGGCAGCTCGATACTGGAGACCCTACGAGGGAGAGAGTGGAAACGTCACCTGACCTGATCTCCGGCTCATTGATTTGCATGTAACCTGCTAACTGCTGTCTTAGCTTGCAGAGCTACTAGGCAGGCACCCAAAGAACTCGTATGCAATCAAAAGCCTCAAGTGAAAAAAAAAAATAGTTGTTTTCAATTGAATGCTGTTACAAAAAGAAGAAATGTAATACTAATTCAGTTGCACAGTGCGGTACTTCAGTGTTAAACCAACTGCTTTTTAGATATTTCGCGCATTTTGCACTCCATCTAAGTCCATATCATGTCACTTGATTCTAGTAAGACCTTAGTTATCTGAGTGTCTCTCTCTCTTTATTTCTTTCTTTCTATGTCTCTTTGGTGTACTCGTCTCGCTCGAACTGACTGACTGACGTGGCGGTGACTCACATAAAGTACCTGCAGCGGCGAAAAATATCCCATGAATTACGTGCGACTCTGCTGCCCCGCGGCGAGTCCCAGGTGTCAAAAGACAGCATTTATCACTCGCTCGGTCCTCAGCCCAAGGTCGCGAGCGGGACGAGTGGGGCGCAGCGGAGGAGGAGGAAGGGGGGGGGGGCGATTGAATGATCGGAGGCACATCAGGTGGACCCATATCACTCGGCCCGGACAGCTCCCGGAAACAGCCGAAATGCGTTGCGAATCGTGTCCCGCGGCGGTAAGGTGGCGGCAACGCGGAGCTCATCGGCCCCACAGCGCGCCGCTGCGGAGCGGGGCGGGGCGGGGCGGGGCGGGGCATCCGAGGGAGGAGTGCGTACTCTAATCCTTTACCCTGCCTCAGCAAGGACGCCCCTACGCATGCGAGGTGCGAGGCTCGCGACAATAAACTTCAATACCCTAACATGTTCTCAAAAGTCTCTCCGCTCTGAATCTGCATTTTGCCGATTGCAATTGGTTTGTGTTCTATGAATGACACCATGGCCGCTCTATGACAGTGTCGTCACGTCTGCATCCATCTCACGACGATACGATGATCGTGTTGTATGTAGAAAAGGCGACGAATTGTAATTTTTCTCCGATGGAAATTAGTCGACAAAAGCCAATATACTTTAAGATAATTTACGCCCACAAGCCGTGTACTTGTTTTTAAGTGTTCTTTCAGTTTTTAGTTCCGTCATTTTTATTTTGTGACTCTTTCTAACAGTGTGTGGGTGTGTCACACCGATTGGGGAATCATTTATGGTCATCCTGGCGATGTCTCAATCCTCATGCATGCCGCCCTGTGGGCCGCCATGGGCTGCCATTGGCCGCAGGGGGGCTGTACGGACCAGGCCCAGCCGCAGCCCAGCGCGGCCCAGCCACGGGCCATGACTTATGGCGCGACGTCTGCCTGAATTAGATACCGGTGCGCTTCCCATATTTTGCTTCAAAACTCCACCTGCGGTGCGAGCGCGGTGTTCGGGTGTGTGGATGTCACCTTCGGCACTCTACGGCAACCCCCCCCCCCCCCCCCCCCCCTTCTACCCCTTCACAATGTATGCTGCCTCATTACTGCCAGTCGCTTGCATTCGGAACGAGTTGCAGGGAAGCTCTGCCGCGGGGACTCTGGCGTGGCGTGGCGTGGCGTGGCGTGGCGTGGCGTGGCTTGGCAGGTCGGAGGTCGCCGGCCGTATTTTTGGCAACGTAAACACTTCTTGCGCAGGAATATGCTGTGACGCGACATAAGGTTGCGGGGGAAGTAAACCCCACGTAATGTGTCTGGTGGCATCGATTGAGCGCGACATCGCATTGGTCTGCCCTGGAAACTGAACACCAGGTATTTCAGAGCTGGTTACGAATAGATGGCAGAGAACGTTTTTATGTTCACTCTACCCGGTTTATGTCCTGATTCACATAAAACTGCATAGAACGTCGTGCATATGTGTACTTATACATACAAAGCCCAACTTTACCCAATTACGTACAATTCGTACTCAGTTATTGGGTACTCCTTGTACTCCGCAGGACGAACTCCTTTGACTGCGAGTCGCTCCTTGCACGATGTTCAGCGTTGATCGACGCCTCTTGCACTTGGGTAGGAATCAATGTCCCCGGCGCGGTGTAAATGTTACTGTCGAAGAGCTCTGGCTCTGACCCGCCTGGCCGGCTAGGCACGTTGCGCATGCGCAGAGAACGAGCGTGTTGTGCTCGGTGTCGCGCGGCTTAGCGAATCAGCCGCTTCGGTTTCCGCGCCTTTCATCTTGCTGTTGCGTTGCATGTCCCTTCGTCCGGCGTGGCGAGGCCTGCTGCTTAGCTTAGCGTCGGTGCCGTCAGTAAAAGTTTTGCAATGCGCGTGAGGGCACACGTGGATGACTAGTGTCGCAACGACACGGTAACCCTAACTGGAACGTGGAACACTGCATCTGCAGAAATGACAGTTCATACTGCCCTCCGAATATACTTTCAATGCTAGCAACGTCATGGTCAACTTCAATTTTAGATTAGTTATTACTTTTGTATTTTGTTTATGCGTAATCCGAATGGATGACTCTGGACTGCTCATTTCAAGGACGTTATCTGCCCCGCCACTGGCCAAATATTCATTTTAACCCTTTTGATCGTATGAAACAACTACAAATGAAATTTGAAGACGCAAAGAAATTGAATGGACTCGAAACCTTTGAATGATACTTATCCAAATATTGTGTTGTCCTAGTCTTGACATTTTCTTGATCCGCCAAGAATTTGCGGTGTTGCAAGCAAGAGTGATTTGCGCACCTAAGTGTGCCCTAAAGGTTCGCGCCCTTTGCCGCCCAGTCTGCCCACACCTCATGGAGCGGGGGCGCAACTACGAGCCCTAAAGCTCTCAACAAATCAAAAACCTTGGCCCGTCTAGACCCTCTCGTGTTCGTCTTCTCTTTTGGGCGCAACCTAATGAGGCCCGCGGAGCCACGTGACCCGTTTCAAGTTCAAGTTCATAAACCGTTGCCGCGGCGCTAAAACTGTCTTCGCGCCGGATTCAGACCGAAGATTGGTGCAGTTGTGAGCTCGAGTCCGGTTTTCTGTTACATTAATAACGTATGCGTATGTACTCGGCAAAGACCGATGCTGGTCAGTGCAGCGTGTCGGCCCGCTCTCTCGAGTTACTCCCGCCCCGCCCCGTCAGCTCACCAGCTGGGGTGCAGGGGGCGACCAGGAACCTGTCGACGCTGAGAAACAATGAGAAATATTTGTGATTTCGATTTATTTACACCTCGGACATTTGTTTTGTCACAAAGTAATTTACGGTTTGGAATTTGTATTTTTGTTTTTCAGCCCCGCAAATCACGTTGCTCTCTCCAGCCATTGCCTAAAATTGCCCCGCACCCTTACCACCCCACCCCACCGCGCCCCGCCCCACCCCGCCCCACCCCGCCCCACCCCGCCCCGCCCCGCCCCGCTCCACTCACAATAACACATACTCGACTCGCGGTCGTGTACGTACGCTGTACTCTAATGAAAACATCAGCCGCAATCTTCTCAAGTGGCTATGTACCAAGTTTGGAGTCGATCGCCACGCTCCGCCACGCTCCGCCACGCTCCGCCACGCTCCGCCACGCTCCGCCACGCCGCCCCGTGCATGTGGTACAGTCTATCGCCTCCGAGCTCTCTGGTACGTACTCACTCACTCACTCACTCACGAGGCGACGCGAGACAGCGAAAGTTAATAAGGAACCTCGCTGTGGGGTTTGTTAGTGAATCAATCCAATGGCCTATAGCATACCAATATGATGTGGAGGATGCCGTCCATCTGTACGCGTTGTTTAACTCTGTTGTACGGAAGGAAGCGAATGATGAAGAATGACTATAGCTTCAATTTATTCTATAATATGTGAACTGCTTTCAGATAACTTGGTGAGGGTATTGATCCTGAGTCGAGGTGATTTACTGCGCTCTGCACTGTACAGTACCAGGCAGATTGAATCTGATGCGCGGGTGTTGGCCTCATACAACTTGTCATTCGCAGACCGCTGCATGCTGACACCCACCATGCCGATGTACCATTAAGTCTACGACCTCTCTGTGCCAGCTCTCCCCTCTCCTCTCTCTTCGTCCACCGACCTAGCCACAGTCTGTACATCACGTATCAGTTGCGTCCTGACTTAATATTTGGATCCCTGGCCATGTGTGATAAAGACGTCTTTGATGTAGAATTGGCGATCATGAGGAAGTAAAACTCTCGGGGAGGTCCTTAACTGTTTACGTTCAGTCCTTTCAAATTTTTTTTTTGAACTACCGCTTGGCTTCAATTATAAAACAACAAATCTGATTCAAAAATTTCGAAAATATAGTTTTGCTTAGTTGGAAATTTTAAATAACGAAAACTTGTGAACTTGAACATTTCTTCGCCGTTGAGACACATTGAAGGATAAGGAGCAGTGTCTTGCCCCATGCGACTGCGCGGGCACACGGACTTGCAGCTCATATTTTATCCAGGATCGGGGTCTTATTCGCAGTCCTCTCCAGGCGGTATAGTGCAGGCTGACCTGGGATGGCCGGGGAGTGTTGGCAGCTCGTATTATTGATTCCGTGCTGCGCATGGATTTATATGCGTGCCTGCCTACCGAGCGGGTACTTTAGTACACTGCCACGAGGCTGGGATGAGTTTGGATAACTTACTCGTGGTGTTTCGTGTTTCTGATTTCTTGGAAAAAGAGATTTTTTTTTACACTGTGAACAAGTTATCGTAAAATCACGAAAAGCACTAAAAAATGTCTTTCTAAAGAATAGTAGTGGAGTATTTACGATATTTATCGCCAAAGTTTGAAAAATTGTGTGACTATTTTTTGAGATAAGAAGCATGACAAGATCTTGCAAATGTTACGACTTTTATATTGTTTTGACTTTGCAACCATTCCTAAATTTACGACTTAAACACTGGAAAATTTGTAATATTGTAACTGTACGGCTTATATTTTGATCCAGTACCCACCTAAAACGATAATGCGGGGGGTAATCCGGCAATCCAGCGGAAATTAGGTAAAAAATTTAGAGGTATTTTGGCGTAATTTCTGCGGTAGCCACCGTAGGAGTAAAAGCTGTTACCCCCTGTAGCTCCTCTCATTTCGTAAATGGCACGGCGAATTTCGTCTGTTAGCTGAATAGTTGGCTGTCACTGTGCGGGTCGTAGAGGTCGAGCGAGGCCGAAGAGGCAAAAGCGCACTCGTGGCACTAACTTGTTGCCACCTTCTCGTGCTGAGCAAATACCTAGACACCCATGCGGCCTGGCCGGGCAGGCAGGCAGGCAGCCAGGCAGCCAGGCAGGCAGCCAGGCAGGCAGCCAGGCAGGCAGCCAGGCAGCCAGGCAGCCAGGCAGGCAACCATCCGGCTGCGCGGCTGCGCTCCGACCCGCGCGTAAATCAACTGCCTCTGCCGCGGAGCTGCGGAGCTGCCTAAACTTTTTTCCCCTCCACTTTCCGCGCCTCGTTCCGTCGCTCGCTACGCGCCGCGCGGTCAAGTTAGCGTTGACGGGAACCCTGCTTGGTCAGGAAGGGAAGGGAAGGGAGGGGAGGGGAACTCGGAGCAAAGGAGTCAGGATGAGCGGAGGAGAGGAGAATGGACGGGCCCGGAGGTGATCGGAGACCTGAACGCACGGCAGAGCGAGAGCTCATTGACAGCCATGCGTGCACTGCATTCCGATACGAGGAGGGAAGCGATAAAAGCCCGCCATGGTGATTATAGATTGTTGCTTGTTTCCAGGCTGGTTAACGTGAACACCACACTAAAACTCGACGACCGATTGTTATGGGGATTCGAGTGAGTAGATGGTATAGCAGCAGCTCTGGCGATGTTTTTCTTATGACGATGTTGTTCATGCTTCACAGTTGGTTTTGCCTAAGTTGCCCGCTGCGTTTGCGTTGTGGTGCTGCGAGGAAAACTGGATGAAATGACACAAGTTTTGTCTGGACCCCTGTTTCAGAACACCGTACGGAGTCAGCAGCTCTGAGACGCATCTCTTGTTGCTGACTAGCGTGACAGGGCGGCGGGGTCGGGGCTGATCGGTGCCGCGCGTCTAGTCGCGGACAGCTGCGGCTGCTACCGGAGGAGTTCTTTTCGTGGAAACACATTATCAGCTCGGTTTATTAATTCCTGACAAGGATGCTTGCGTGAGCAGTGGCTGCCCCGAGCGCAGCAGAGCAAGTGGCGCGCAGGGCCACGGGCCTGGTGGTGTTCACCGCCTAATAAGGCAGGGGACAATGGATAC
This sequence comes from Aptinothrips rufus, assembly GCA_902196195.1. NCBI lineage: Eukaryota > Metazoa > Arthropoda > Insecta > Thysanoptera > Thripidae > Aptinothrips > Aptinothrips rufus. The sequence goes on from CABIKL010002555.1 coordinate 10,562, forward strand.
GACTGGGATTCCAGGGAAGGTAGAAAAAGTAAAAGCATATGAACGGTGCAAAACACTTGGTTCAACCTGATGGTCGTGCTACGGGCTACGGGGACTGGTTGGAGGTGCCCTGCGTTTATAATGAGCACTCTCACTCTCGCATGGTGACTGACCTGCTATAGGGTTTAATCTTAGCGTTGGACTGAAGATCGATTGTCGCTTGGTCTCGGGCAAGATTAAGTTAGTACCGTAAAATTGAAATTTACTTTTCACACGTAACACAGGATTCAAAAACTCGTTCAAACCACATTAAAAAATTGTTCTTAAAGCTAAAATTTAAAAAATGCTACGAGATTAAGTTAATTTTCTACGAAACCCTTATTAACTCTCAAAAATGTTGGTAAGGTCTCCTTAAATTTGACAAGTTTTCGATTTTTTGAAATATAAAAGTCAAAGTTTGATGGTTCTTTTCTTATTTTGACCAACTCGTTTACGGTAAATATCTCTTTATCGATTAACAAGTTTGTAAATAATACTCATAATTCTCCAACCCCCCAAAAAATTTGAAACTGGAATCTTAGTGTTCGAAACGAAACAGACATCTTTAAATTATTTTTTTTTCCAAGGCTAGGTATCGGTTACTTTCCTCTCCACCGCTGTGAGAGGCGAGGGAGTACAGGCGAGGCAGCGCAGTGCGGCGTCCTGGTGGTGAGTGCTGAGCCGCCGCACCACGCCGCGGTGAGCCGCGGTGAGCCTCGGTGAGCCGCGACCGAGGCAGCCTGTAATTATTTGGTGGTCTGCTGATGATAGGGTGGTCCAGTGCGCGGCCGAGGTTATTTACCACGCACTAAACACACACTATAACAAATTCTTTTTGTGCGTCGACTGGCCGCTCGGCCTGCATCCGTGTGCCAAGCCCTTGTCTTGCACTTAACTGCTCGATTAATTGGGATCGGATACGGAGCTGTGAGCTCTCGGCTCATCTAGCTGGTCTAGTCAGTGACCCGACGCTAAACGCACTTCAGCAGCTTGTCTGCGAACTTGTCTGCCTCCCGTGGTCTGTCTCTTCTCGCCTGGAACGCCCATAGCATGACTGCTGCAGCCTCTGCATGCAGTGCTCACCTGGCCCGCCACGCACCGCCACGCCCCGCCACGCCACGCCTTATGTCAGGATACCTGTTGATTTGGCCAGCCCCGCCGAGGCGAGGCTCGCCTGTAGCTGACGATTTGGTGTGACCCGAACATGGCGGGAACATGCGTCCTGTGCGTGACGCCAGGGAAGTCCTCTTCTCTTCACGCTCCGCCCTCAGACGCCCGCTCTATCCCGCTGCAGTATCTGTATCGCAAGGAGTACAGTAGAAAATAGTCGAATCTGTCTACACCTTTGTGCCTCTCACGACGATCTAAAAATACTCGTGGTGCAAGGCTGCTGGATTTGGAGAAGGTAACCTAGACTGATTCTTGGTTTCTTTTATATCCTGAGGTACAGCGCAAGAGTAGATATCCTATTTCAGTCGTGGGTTGATAGGTTGATAGTAAACTTGTAAACTTGCAGATGACTGTGGTCCCAATTCTTTAGTGGAGGTTATGCTGTTCGACATATCCAAAATCATATATTGAATTTTATTCACAATTTATCCACTACCTTTATCTCAAGCGGAGAATCTAAACGGTATTAGAATACACCCCTATGAATGAAAAAGAACAGAGAGGCTATAACCGATGTCCCTGTTGTTTATTGGAATCTCTGTGGTGTCTGAGAATGCCTGGAGTTTGATGCGCTGGAAATATATGTTTACTAGAGATGAGACCCCTCACAGGCCCCCTGCCTTTCTTTCTCCTTTCTGCCCCCC
>CABIKL010002556.1:0-12392 GCA_902196195.1 Aptinothrips rufus
CAAAAAAATTAAAGAGTTTACAATGTGAACTTTTAAATTTCCATGTCGTTTGGAATCAAGAGTTGCCAGCAAATGATGTTAAGGGGGTGTCTCGAATTAGGGCCAGTGGCCCAAAATAGGGCCATTACTCTAACTACCACGGACTACTGCAGAACGTTGTACACCGGACTACTTAAGGGAACTGCCCCTCGCAATCAATGGATTGCATGCATAGATTGGATACATCTTACCCGGCACGTGATTGCCTCGCCTCCGGGCAGCTCTCTAACCAAGCTTCTGCTAGTCAGTGACGTGGACCAACTGCGTGCGATACAGAGCCAGAGATGCGCAACGGGCCGGTCGAGAGTGAGACAGAGCGATGATGTCCGCACGGTGCACAAGTGAGAAAGAGATCGTCCAGAGTTCGACCCGCTCGTTTGTCGACTCCAGCAGGAGCCTGATGCTCTGTTCGAGGAACTCGTACAGCTGTAAAGCGCCTTAGCTCCTCGATGTGTGCGTTCTATTCTTTCTCAATTCCCACTCACACCCACACCCAGCCCAACCTCTCCTTCTCAATTCCTTTGTATCTATGTCCAACTCTATACTATTTCTACCCTCCCGTTCCTATTTCGCCCTTTCCCAACAGTTTCCAACTTCATTTATTCATTTTCCGTCTATTTCCGCCCCTTTCTCGAATATTCCAGGGCCGCCTCTTCCACACTGCGAGGCACGGCCAGGTTCACGAACAATGCCCACTTTCTCATCACGGCCTGCAGTCGAAAGTAGAGAGCCTGGAACTGGAGAGGGCTGCCTCTGTCTCGTGACCTTCATACTCCATGGTTTAAATAGGGACCCGCGAAGCTCGAGACCTTCGCGGTTAACCACTCTCAAAACTTGTGTACTTACAACTCATGTGTGCACTTCAAAGTTTACTTCAGCAGCTTCCCAACAACTTCAGCAACATTTTTATTTTTACATGAACTTGAATGCAACTTCAGTAACTTGTTCAAGTCCAACAACTTTAGAATAACTTTGAATGAATCAACTTAACAACCTGATTTCACTTCAACACCAATTTTACCAACTTCACGGCAACTTCACTGCAATTCCAGCAACTTTAAAGTAACTTAATTTTGATGAGGACAACAACTTCAGAGAGTTGTTTAACCCTCGTCTTCCTCCCAGAACAAATAGTAATCCGAGTTCCAGCCGGTCGTTAGCAAGCAGAGAAACATCACAAGCCATTGCACAGCTAATCTCGCCCTTCCACTATTTTCTTTTCCCGTACGAATCTTCAGTTCAAAGGCCCTGCGAGGAAAAAGCGCATAGTTAGGCATCGAACAGAAAGCAATAATTTGCGCTCCTACAGAGAGAATGCCTGACTGTCCTTCCCCCTCCCCCAGCCCCCGGCCACTGCAGCCGCCCGCAGACGCTCGGAAAAGACCCCTTGGTTATTCATTCAGATTATGTACGCTAAAGAAAAGTGCCGTTTCGTTTTGTGCGGACGGTTTGTTTCTGTTTTTTTTTAACGCGGGAGACGGAAGCGAGGCGCTCAGCGGTGTCCGCCTCATCCCGCTCAGGATTCATTCCGAAGAAAAATGGATTCCTGCTCCCCATCTTCCTGTCCGGGGCGGGGCGGGGCGGGGCGGGGCGGGAGCACCCGGCCGCCAGGGCAGGCAGCAGGCAGGAAACCCTACCAAACGGACGGGCACATTAAGAAGAAGTAGTCCTTTGTATTGCAAAACGTTTTAGATACACACGTAACAAGAAAGCTTCTTCTTTGTAACTAGAGGGCATTTTAGAATTGCAAAGTAATTTCATTAGAATAACAAAGTATTTTTGTTGGAATTAAATAACAATTTCCTTGGAATTACAAAGTATTTTTTTTAATTTTCAAATTTTGCAGACCTTTTTGCACTTTAAAGAAAATGCTTTATTAAAACGTTCAAAGCTTACTAGGCCTTTTCTTAGCAATAAAAAGCAATACAAATCCTTTGCTATGACAAAGTAAAGCTTTGTTAAATACGTATGCTTAAAATCTTTCGCAATTGCGAGGCCTCTACAGTTCAGGCGCCCCATCCAAACCTCTGAAAACTCATCCCCTTGCACTCCACAACATCTGACTTTGGAACGGAATTTTACGAATTCAAGAAATGCGTGGGTGTATAATTTCTGCTAGGGCTAGAATTTCAATGACTGACAGGCGGCGCTCTGTGTCGCCCCGCTGAATGGAGAAGTAGCCCTGACAGCTGTAGTCGGACATCCCGTGATCGAATGACTCCGCCACCCAGATCCCCCACCTCACCCCGCCCTGCCCTGCCCTGCCCTGCCCTAACCTGCCCCGCCCCGCCCCGCCCCGCCCCGCCCCGCCCCGCCCCACCCAGCCCTGCCCCGCCCCGCCCCGCCCCGCCCCGCCCCGCCCTCTCCTTGCCCGTACAGGAAAGAAAAGTGCTCCTTTGGTCCTGGCGCAATACGCCAAAGGTCCCGTCTTTCATAGGAGACTACTACAAGCCAAATGGACAAAATCCAGGAAAAAAAATTCCTATAGAACATCCTATTTCCTGTTCGTTTATAATCTGGGATACTAATGGCGTATTGGTTCACTTTCAGGGAGTTGGCCTCAAGACGGACTAATCTGGGAACATATACACGCAAACCACGCGCGGTCCAGTTTAGGGGAGGTGGGGTCGATCTTCAAACCACGGCCCTATGCTTCGAAGACCCAAAGGAGACTTTTCTGTGCGGGGAGCTCTTCCCGTCCAGATGCCTTCCCCGCCACAAGCAGCAACGAGTGCACGGCGCACCAGGGAGATGAGTGAGTGCGACAGAGATGCAAGGCTGGTAAATCCGATTGCCTGTCTCGCTCGCACTCAGACAAACTCAGTAAGATTCTATCTCAGTCGCACTCCCCAGTTCGACCCGGACAACCAGGCGAGGAGGTCAGCTGAGGAATCACTTCAAAGTTCAGACCGCGCTGCTACGGCTGCTACCCAATGCCTCGCCTATTGAGCGCTAATCGAAAAATTATTCAGCGTATTATGTTGACGAACAGGCCATCCGCAGCCGGGGTGTGGCGTGGCGTGGCGTGGCGGTCCCCAGCAGCCGCACACAGTAAAATCGTTATGAAGCAATGCTTTCTATTACGCAGGATGTTATGCATAAATACTGAAATGCGTTTCTGTGTAGTTATAAAGTCTTCTCTTAGCATTACAAGGAAAATACTTCGTAAGGATTTCTAATCCATTTCTATTGTAATGCGAAATAAAACATCCTGTCCACTGTCTGGGAACTCCGGTAATTTTAAGACTCTAATGAGTCCAGCTCACCAATATTTTCCATAATTCTGGGAATATTTAACCAGATGATCTAACTTATCATTATTGTCCATAGTAAAAAGAACAGTGCCATAAAAAGTACTGGGAAAACTTTTAGCAGTAATTTTCTATGGTAATGACCGTACTTCAAAATAAAGTGTCCTCAAATTCAATTTTCGTCTAGGGTCTGTTCAAGTCGCCCCTCAGCGCGCTGCTCTCAGCTGAGCTGAGACTTCTCGGACTCATTTCTCTTGCGGCGCCAACTTTGTCACTGGTGAGCAACGGCCGGGTCGTGAGTTAGAGTGAGATCGAGTCAAGCAACGGGCGGGTCGTCAGTTAGAGTGAGATAGAGCGATATCGAGTCGGGCAACGAGCGATATCGAGTCGACCAACGGGTGGGTCGTGAGTTAGAGTGAGGTCGAGTCGAGCAACGGGCGGGTCGTGAGTTAGAGTGAGGTCGAGTCGAGCAACGGGCCGGTCGTCAGAGTGCGACAGAGGTCGAGTCGAGCGACGGGCAGGTCGGCAGTTAGATTGATACAGCGGTCGACTCGAGCACGACCCGCCCGTTGCTCCTCTCGGCCACTGGTCCTGCTGCGCGCCCTGGCTCCGCTAATGCACGGCCTGAGGGAGGGGTAGAGTTTCGAATGGCTCTAGTTTAGGATGTGAGCCTCATGGCGCCACACACTGGGTCTGCGCTCTGCCCTAAGGGGGAAATGAGTTTCAATTTCATATCCGGCAGTTTAAGTGAATTCTAGTAAGTTTTTAAACCAAACTTCAAGTAAAATTCACGTTAAATATTTGAAAACTTTATCCAAATTATATCAAATTTGGAGAAGAAAAGCACTCAAATCTCTATCTACCTCGGTCTATCTATTTAGAAAAATATTGAATTTTTGTATGCTAAAATTTAGTATAATCTTGACATCCTCCTTGTGCCGTATCGACGTCTTCTTTCATTCATAAGAACAGAGAAAAAAAAAGGCAATCCATGGAAATAGCAACGTTGTGATACTTCATTGAGAGAACTGTTACACATGTATAAAACACCACGCAAAGAATTCAAGAAAGTTCAATTGTGTTAACTGTCCTTGTAAGCAGCACTAAGCTGATGTCAACTTGGCTGGAGAGGTGAGCCAGTCTGCATGCCTGTGCTGGGGGCGGCGCTGGGGGCGGTACTGGGGGTACAGCTGGGGGCGTTACTGGGGGCGGTACTGCGGACGGTGCTGGGGGATGGGGGCGGCTCCTCGCCCTCTGGAGGGGGCGGCAGACCCTGGGAGGCGGGCTGCCTCCTCCTGGGCCTGGCGTTCAGCAGAAGGATGTAGGGCATGCTGTCGTACTGGCTGTGGCTAGCCAGAGCCCCACTATGGACCCTACCAAGGGGCCCACCAATGGCCCCACCTTGTCCCAGGCACACGGAGGACGCCGCGCAAGGGCAAGAGGTAGTGGCGGCGGCCGCGGCGCAGGGACAGCCCATGGTGGGCACGGTCACCTCTGCGATCTGCGCAAAGGGCCTGTCCGGTTGTTGTTGCTGCTGCTGCTGCTGCTGCTGCTGTTGTTGTTCGCTGCGGTGCGATGGCAGGTTGCTGGCGAACGCCACCGTCTTGCGCTTGTTGGTGGCGAGCGGCGGGGTGACGGCGGGGGGTGGCGGCGGCGGTTGCGGTACGACGGGCGACGGGACGGCAGCGACCTTCGTCCTCGGCACCGCGTCCTTGGAACCCTTGCTATGTTTCGAGCCCGTGTGCTCCTTGGAGCCCTTCGAGCCCTTTGACTCGCGCGGGGGCCGGCCCTTCGAGGCTCGCCGGGTCGTCTCGGCCACGAGGGCGAGCGACGGGTGGCCCTTGAGCCTCCCGTTGAGCACCGGTCGTCATACGGCCGTATGGGGCAACTCACCCAGCACCTCGCCAGGGGTCGCGGTCGTGTCGGAGGTCACGTCCGTCGAGGAGGTCGCGTCCGTCGCGTTGGGCGTCGAGAACGGCGTCAGGTCCTTGGCGAGCCTGACAACATCATAAGACATCATTTCCTCACCATCCCTTCATATGTTATCAATACACTCTAAATGTCGGGTAAGTTTTTTTTTCTTCTAGACTTAGTAAGTTAAGTTTAAGTTTTCCGGACGACCACATGCCCGAAGGGCATGAATGTCGGAGAATGTTACACCTCCACACAACTAAAATAAGTGACAACTTTTTTTTTCTATTCGATCTAAACAAGTTTTCACTAAATTGTAACTAAATTGATACTATGTTATTACTAATTCTTGTTATGTATAAAAACGCTACTAAGTCTGAACAAAAAAGGTTACTTGACATTTAGAGTGTAGATTTGGTCACACTGTGAACAAAAAACAACCGTCATAATAGTTACGAAAAACCCAGTTTGTACCTTTTATGAAAAAACTGAACCTTCCGGCAATTCCCAAACCAGAGATATTCCGTGGGATTTTTTTAAAGTGAGCTCACCTGCTCAGCGGGGAGTCGACAAAGTCCATGGAGCCTCCAAGCTTAGCCTTGGCTTCCTCCTGCCTTGAATCGGATACCCTGTGGAGCAAACAAGATCATCTGTTAAAATCAAGCGTGGCACCGAGGGGTAGACAACTCGCGGAATAACACTTAGTGTATATTTGTCTGTACTATCATGAAATTTCATCGTATTTCATACATCATAGTTGATTATTTCACAGCGTATTGGATTCTATCGCCACGCAACTGCAAAATAATCCAACCGTAGCCATAATACGAACTAAGCACCGTCAAAGTGCTAGATTTACACTCTAAATGTCTAATAACAAGCAGACTCAGCACAGCAGCAAAGAACTGTAAAAAAAATAAATTATCTTCTACTTGAAGACAAAATAGTAACTTTAATTGTCAATAATTTCTAGTTACCAACAAGAACTTTATTAAGTCTGAGCAGAAAAGTTCTAAGGCATTTCTAGTGTTGTGTGCGCTTCACTCCCCTGCTGCACTCGCGTTGTACGAATTGAGTCAGAGTTAGTTGTCAGCTACCTGTCCCTGTCCGAGCAGCAGGGCATGTGGTCCTTGCCGAAGCGCTCGCCGTCCTCCAAGGTCTGCGGCAGGTGCTGGTTGAGGGTCTCTGGCAGCAGCAGGGAGCAGGCTCCCCCCGCCACCAGCAGCGCGCCCATCACCAGCAGCGGCAGCACCAGCATGTCCGAGCCCTGCGCAAGGCAACATTACAATACGAAACCCGTGAAAAGATGAAACAAGTTTCACTGCAAACAAACATAGTTTTCAAAACAAATTTTACATGCACACTAAATTTGGAGGGACAATTTTGTCCATTGGTAATCACTTCTGTAAACATGCATAACTATGCACAAAAATGTCTATATCTCATCACAATTTTCTCCAAAGCTGTTGCTTAAGTACTATTTTATGCCAGATTATTGACAAATTTGTGGGTAGTTAAGGGCAATCTTTGTCTGTACTCTTATGCATAAAGTTGTGATGAGTTATGCATGCTTACAGGAGTACAAACCCCGATCACAATTTTATGGATAAATTAAGGACAAATGTAAGTATACACAAAATAGTCCACAAGAAAATACAATTTAATACAAATTTCCCTTAATCACAATTCAATTGTTTCTGAAACAAAAACAACAGTTAGCGCGTGAAATTTATCGTTATTCTTTTTTACCACGGAATTCATTTTATAGAGTGTAACTGTGTCTCCAACTGTTCCACTGGGGTACCATAGTCAGGTTGTTTCGGCGACGAGAGTATCTTATACGTCGCGTGGTGGATATGCCATTCGACTGAAACAGTTGAAAATAGAGCTTTTGGTAGCAAGTATACTACAGTATAGTGTAGTACAGTGGCCTAAGACGCTACTATATGATCTAGATTCTTCTGAACACGACGAGTCGGGTTATTGGATTTTCCCATAAAGGGACGAAGGTCTCCCTGGCGAGCAGGCCGTGCTCAGGAGCCGGCCGGAAAATTTTCAAATTTGACCGTTAATTTGTAAATCTCCTCATCATATTTGTCTAAAATTTGTGACAAATATGTAATTGTATGAGCAAATTTACCAGAAATATTGGTAAATATGGGTAAACATGGGCACGTATGGGCAAGTATAGCCAAATTTGAAATTGTGTGCCATACTTGAGCTAATTTACCAGAAATTTAGATAAAATTTGAAGCATATTTGTTTTAAATATGACCGTTTTTCGCGGGCTGCTCGCACCAGTCTATTGCCAACTCGAGAATGACTGTCAATGGATTATGCGAGTCTTTTGCCGAGCCGAGCCCTCCACAGTCCACCCCTGCTCTCCAACACAGTAAACGCAAAACCGAAACACAAAAGAGAGATGGGCAAGCGATAGCTTCAAGATTTCCTTAGGACTTAGGACAAAGTTTCTTACCAGGTAGTTGACGAGGGGGATGCATATCGGCCCCAGCATCCCCACGACAGACGACGTGGACATCCCGAGGCCCCGGACCACTGTGGGGTACAGCTCGCTGGCCATGAGAGGAACCACGACGAACGAGGAGGAGATGCCCATCTTACCCACGCAGTACAGCACCAGGGTCACTGTGGGATCTGAAACAGTCCCGACACAACGCGTCAGTCATTGCTCTCCATTCCGAGTCAGGACGGAGGGTAGATACGTGGAAACTCGAGGGATGACAACAGTTTTCCCCGAAAGAGTACTTCCTTGTTTTCAGACAGTCCCACTTTTAGGACTGGCTTTACCAGCAAGACCTAGAACGTCGTGCACTGAACTCTGAACTGCGGTCAGCCGTGCTTCTCGAACTTGAAAGGAAAGCTGTGACGGAAAAGCCAGAGGGATGGGAAGGGCTTCGGTCCACTGCATTGAGTATCTAAATGCACAGAGTCGCAAAAGAAGTCGCGTTCATAGCGGCTTATTTAATTTTAACACTCAAGACGGGTGTTTTGTCCCGCACTATGCTGCAGGCAGAAAGTTGCGGGGTGGGGGTGGGGCCTAATTTTTTCGTCATAATGTTCACCTCTCTCTTAGGACCTAGCGCGGCGAAAAATTTGTGACGTCACGAAATTCTAGAAACGCCCGATGAAGACAAAGTTGTGAATGCCTCAAGAATAAATATTCTTGTTCCTGTTCGAAAATTATACGGAAGGTCTTTTTTGTAAAATGACGACAATTTATCTCACGCTGAGGCGAATGTGGCGGCGAACCGCGGCGAGAGATTGAGTCAACAGCAGTCTTAGCGCCAGAGGTGTCGCAGGGTGTCTACAGACATATAAGACGACGAGGCTTAGCTTAGAGCGGCGTGGCGTGGCGGGGCGGGGCGGGGCGGGGCGGGGCGGGGCGGGCCGCTGTCCTTGATTAATCGCTCCATTCAACTAGCTTGGGAACCGGTCTGGCCGCGAGGGGTGCGGAGAACTCACTTTATCACGTGCTTAGCGGCAAGGAGAGTAGAGCAACTTGCAACATTTCATCCAAAGTTATATCCTAAATTTTCCATCTGCCGTCCGAGAATTGCGCTCTACGATTGTTTTCACACATTTTCTGCGAGTATGAGGTATTTATGTGGAAGGTAAATGAAAGATGAGGGGAAAGAAGATAAAAGGGGGGGGGGGGGGGGGGGACTTATATATCTGCGGGGAATGCACACTGCGGTCATATCACTAGCAGCCCCCACCCCCTTTTCCCCTGCTCCCCTCCCCCTCCCCATCCCCCTCCCCCTCCCGCAACCTTCGTTACCTCGAAGAGGATAAGGAAACGGTCGTAAGACTACCGCTCTTCCATAGCAGCCTACTCAATTCAGTAAACATCGAAGATATTGAAATCGCCATTTCTTGCAATACGCAGCTTCCATTGATTTCTCCCTGAGTTATAAGAGCGCACACATTGTAGAATCATATTCTTTGCGACTGCGAACAATATCAAGCACATGTATTACAACGTTTTACGTTTCGCGTTTTACGATATAATTGTAAAGGATTTTCCTCGCATTGAAACGAACATTCGTACTGCGCGAGAAAATGATTTCTATGCGCCTATGTGGAAACCTGTACGAGGAAATTTCTTTGGAAACAAAGAAAATGCTTTATGGTTACGTATGCTTAAAGTCCTGTGCGACATGAAGCGTCTCTCAGACTCTTATCGACTATTTTCTCTGTAAATACTGACTATCTCATACAGTAGTAGCTAATGACTATTTTGTTCGCTATTATGGACAATTTTGTTAGTAAACAAATAACTATTCGTGGAACAGTTAATAAAATACGAACAAATTTGTCAGTAGTACGTAGGGATGGAAAAGTAAGTATTCGACCTATTGTTGCTTAAATTTCTAACATTATTTTGACAAAAAGTCAATACGAGTCTGAGAGTGTAAAACTGCGGAGGCGTGTCAACTCTTCTTTCGAGGGATTCTCCCTCAGCCCCAAGCCCACATCCCACCGGTAATTATGATAACCTTGAAGAGGCACGTTTTCGTCGAACTGTGGAATCTCAACCACATTATTTCAATCACAGACAAAACATTTTCAGCTTCGCTTCATCTTTCATATTTACACTTTTTAACGATTTTAACAGTACGAAGTATGAGTCCCTCAGCCCTCAGCTACTTACGCTGATCAGCTCGTTAACACTGCAGAACCAAGTTGGGAGGGGTGAGGGAGAGGGAGGGGGAGGGTAGAAGGTTGGCTAGGTGTACTGCCGTGCTCCTACATGCCGTCAGTAAGTCTTTGTCCGAATAACAAGAAGCCCCCCCCCCCCCCTCAACCACCTGGTCATGCCTCGCCTGGTCCGCCCCGTCCATACTGGCCCCGGGAGGCGAAAACGTTTCATTTGCATGGGAAATTGCGCAAGGTACAGGATAGAGGTCCCGCGGGAGGAGCAGGAGCATGCGGAGCGAGGCGAGACCGGGTGAGGCGAGATGCTGGGCGCACCTCTCCGACTTCTGCTCCGAAGCGAAGCGACGGGATTAGCACACTGTCCAACACCCGCGCCACGCCACGCCACGCCACGCCACGCCACGCCACGCCACGCCACGCCGAGTAAAGTACGGGGGCAGTTCGCTATGATGCGTCCCACCCGAGCGGCCAGTTCACATCGGTTGTCGTTCGGCTTCCCTCGGGACTCATGCTGTTCTGTGGTCGAGCGGACCCATGCCGATGCATGTAATAGAAATGTTGGACATTTTACTGACTGGAAATACGAAAGTACGGACGGAACAGGTTAGCTGCAGCAGCTAAGGCAGTTGTAGAATTTGGACAGCAAAGATTTTTAGCAGCTATAGCTCAGATTTTTGGCAGCTTTAGCTAAGATTTAGCTATGGCAGCCAAACTCGTTATCTTAAGTGGCCAGAGCCTTAGATGCATAGCTAAATCTTAGCTATAGCTGCTAAAAATCTTAGCTGTCGGTATTCTGCAACTGCCTTTTGCTGCTGCAGTTTACCTGTTTCCTCCGTGAGAAAGGAAGGTTATATTTGCTGTCGTTTGCCGAGCGTGTTTCTGCCAGCTTTGACGGGCCCGCAGCGAGCTAGCAAGGGAGGTACGACCCCTGTGCAGTTCCCTGCCACACCACGCCACGCCACGCCAAACAACTCGGTGCTTTACAAAGCTCGTTACAAAGACATGTCGAGACTCGCAAGCGTGCGACAACACATCACACTTCATCAAGATCCCTGCCCCCGCCCCGCCACGCCAGGACCGCCCCCTCCCCCCCACCCCCCCTACCCACCCCCCAGCCCCACCTCGTTCGCCCCGCTTCGTAGCCCACCTCACAAAGGTTCAGTAACGAACTGCCGTCTGCTACGGTGCTTAAGACGCACGGGAGGCTTCTAGAGCCGAGTGCAACTGCCACAGTGATAGTAAAGGAAATCTAAAAACAAAACTAGGACGCTCTTGTGTGAGGCGATCAGACTTTCTGCTAATAGATACCGCAACATACATCCTCCATGGAGCGTGGAGTAAAGATCCACCGTCAAATGTCCGCAATTTCAAAAATATCTATTTTCAGCCCTACACTCTTAGCCTCTTATTGACTTTTTCTATGTTCACTACTTAGTTTTTTGTGCAGTAATTGCTTAAAAAGGAATTTGTCTCTAACAACAAAGAAGTTAGTCAATACAATTGACTTTTATTTTCTTAATATTTTTACTACAGAAACAATAGTTCATTATCTGTAAGGAATTACTTTGTATTTATGAAGTAAATAGTACATTATATTGCTGCTTAAAAAACTTTGTACCTCATAAAGAAAAAGTCAATAAGAGGCTGAGAGTGTAAGTCAACTAATGTTTCCATTATACTTAATTAACAGACAGCTACGTCGTAAGTTCGCAAATGATCTTCTAAACCTATGAAAAACTTCGCAATTCGGAAATTCGGAACGTTTCAACTGCAGGTGCCTGCCGGAAGTTCCTCAATGAAGTAATGTCCCTATTTCGGGCCACTGGCCCTAATTCGAGCCACCCCCTTTAAATTACTTGCAGGCTACGTAAGGTCCAAGGCGACTAAAAAATTAAAGAGTTTACAATGTGAACTTTGGAATGTCCATGTCGTTTGGAATCGAGAATTGCCAGCATATAATTTTCAGGGGGTGGCTCGAATCAGGGCCAGTGGCCCAAAATAGGGTTATTACTCTACAGTCTTACTTGCAGTTTTAGCAGTGTCGCGTGCGTGTGGGGCTCGCACTCACCGTTCTGCACGAGCACCGTGGCGAGGCAGGCGGTGCCGCCGACCACCATGGAGACGCAGAGGGTAACGCGGCGGCCCCAGCGCAGCATGGCGGGCCACAGGAACAGGTAGGTGGGCAGCTCCACCGCCCCCGCCAGGAAGAAGTTGAGGAACTCGTCGCCGCCGAGCACGGGCGCGTAGTACGACAGGCCCACGTACACGCTCGTGTTGGTGAACCTGGAGGAGAACAGGCACACTGACGAACTCAGTTCGACGTGTCCCAATCCAAACCTGGTATCTTTTTGAAACTCGTCCGAAACCACGAACATTTCGCACCTCGATTCCAAACCATGTAACTGTGTAGGATTCCCTATCTATTTACGTTGCTTACAACCGAGGTGCGAAAGTTAGGGGCTGTCCATAAATTACGTAAGGCTCTTAGGGGCGGAGGGGGGGGGGGGGGGGGGG
>CABIKL010002557.1:0-12392 GCA_902196195.1 Aptinothrips rufus
ACGGGCGACCGGGATGTCGCTCACTCACGTACGCACGCACGCATGCACTTGCGCGCGTCGCTAACTTTACAGACCTCCGGTAACTGAGCTGCAGACCAGCGAGGAGACATTCTCCAGAGCATTTTACATATGTGTCGTATATATTATGGGAAGTACGCAGAGCAAACAAGAAATACCTTAAATTTTAAGAGATCCTAGCTTGCGGTTTCTCCATTTCCACCTTTCCGAGCCGTTCACGAGTCGCAGCGTCCATACACGGGACGTCTAGAAAACGTCAAATTTAGTTCGAGGGAATCATGTTTTGCTGTGTACGCTTGTGAGCGCGGTGCTCACAGTCTGTGCCGCCTGCCTCACGGATCGGAGAGCATTATATGATCGGTCCGCAGAGTGCCGTGAGAATGTTGTTGTACACTGATTCGAGCGCGCGGAGCAAAGCGGGCAACGCTCGCTTGGCTTACTCTTTGCTCATGTCGGCGGCGTTAACCAGAACAAATGAATGAATGTTTTGCGCCGGTAGCGTCGCACGAAGCGAGAGCCAGGCGCTTGACACTGCAGAAACAAACAGGTTCGTTGAAGATTCATTTTCAAAACTGTACTGGCATACCTGCCCTAGGAAAGTGCCCCCAAAGAAACATATAAACAGCGCAAATAACCTTCTCAAAAGAGTAATAATTGTAAACATTTAAGAAGTATACTCTGCTGAGGACAAGCATAAGCATACACTGTAAAAAAGAAACCCGCACTTTAACTACAGAAATGTCCGGAGAGTGGGATCCGAAAGATGTACGGAACTTCTACATAAATTTTCGGTACAGTCCATAAGAACGGAAGCACAAGACCACGGGGGAAAAAAAGGCACGGAAGCTCGGTACGTTCCTCAGTACGAAACGGTTCAGGCAAGTTGTTAACCAGACTTCTCCGTGAAGTTTCTGTTCTTTTTCTTTCAATGTAAATGCACCTCGTCCTGTTTTCAGTGTAGTTAGCCCAGCTCTCGCTTGACCCTCGTCAACTATCAGGTGCCTCTTCTCTCACTTTGAATTATGGATTATTCTCATCGCACGAGAACAAGCCATCATAGACGACCCCTTTCATCTCGGAGCGGGTTTAGTATTACAGGGCGAGGCCTCTTCACTGCCCTGTCTAAGTATGACTACAAGAAAACAAGCCGTTTCGGCTGGATGAGCCTCAGGCGCGATACGTCCGAGCGAGAACCAGGACGTCCTACTTTAAAGTAACGTGTAACGCAAAGGAATACGGAGCGTTACAGTTATTTGGTTACCTTTGTAGCGTTCATTAGAATCACGTAACGTTTAGGATTGAACACAAAGGCGCTTGCTAAGAGTTGACAAGCACAATGCAGTACCGCACCGCAGTGCCGTAACGTTGAGAAAGTGCTACGAGTAATCAAACGTTATCGATCCAACAATTGGAGTGCGCGCTCTTCTCATTAAAGGTATCGACTGAGGGCGAGAGCTCACTCACTCGGTGACGACTGTGGTCTCCAGGGTGCCGTTGAGGCCGCTCTCCAGGTCAGCCAGCAGCTCCAGCCCGTCATTGTCCAGGCGGCTGTCCAGGCCCTCCTGGAAGAACTCCTCGAAGTTGAAGTTGTCGAGGTTGGGGAGGTCCAAGGAGAGGCCGTCGACGCCTCCTCCCACCACGCCCACGCTGTACGGCGCGGGGCGGGGCATCCCCACGCTGCGCGGCTCCCGCACCGGACCGCGCGCGATGTACTTGTCTGCAAGCATACCAACACAGCGCCGTCAAACGAACATCTACTGCAGTTCATCTAAAGCAGGAAACAAACTATCCACGCAGAACAGAGCAAAAACAAAACGAACATAAAACAAAAATTTCTGCGAGAGCAGCAGCGCGGGTTTCTTTCGGATACGGGCCCAAATGGTAAAACAACATGCCTACTTTCGTGAGTTGCGAGGAAGCCTCCACGACAATCCATCCATATGGCCCAAATGGTAATATAACATACCTCCTTTCGTGAGTTGCGAGGAAGCCTCCACGACAATCCGGTAGACTCCCTGGACGAGATCGAACTCCTCGTCATCTTCGTCTGGCAAAAGAAAGAAACACTTGTATCAAAAACAGCGCATCCAAAGCGTATTCCATGTCAACATCCTGCTGCCCATCCCGCGATGTGGCCTACACCCACGGCCCTACGGCCCACACCGATTTAAAACAGCTTTATTATTACTCATTCTTTATTACTTTCCTAATAATGCAAGGAAAGTAGTGAAGTAAAAGGCATTGATGAGGTCCCGTGACGCAGTTTTTGAAATAAATATTCACAGTACGATCTGCGTCACTGCTAAGTTAAAGTTTACGTTTCTCCGGCTGACAAGATTTACGTATACTAAACTATTCAGAACTTTAGCTTCTGTGAGCACCACCAATTTGTTGTTTGATCTACATTTGGAATAAATTTACGGTAAATTTGGAATGAATTGAGGTAAATTTAACTAAGCCAACTAAATCTATAAAAAAAATTACGATGAATTTAATGTGGGTATACATTAAATTCAACCTAACTCAATCATTTTTAATAGGACGTTTTGTAAATCATGCCTCTCGTTTTTGGCAGGGTAAGTTACTCACCGTCGTCGGAAACACTGTCGTCTGCCTCCCGGCCTGGCCGTGCCAAGCCGTCAACTTCCGCCTGACTGGAGTCGGAGTCATCCCCTGCAAACACAGCGCAGGGAACACGATATCATCCGGGGTCACCAGGAGTCACCACTGAGGGCAGAGCCCTGGAGAGCCCAAGAAGAACGACAAACGAAGCGCCGGTTCGAATTGCAATGCAAAATCGATCTAAATCGCTAGAGACAGTGCTGATAGGCACTTCGTTTCCCGATTGCCTTATAGATATGCACTGTGTTTCTGAGTGAAGTAGCCCAGGTCTTTTAAGTTTTGTTGATCGACATGATATGTTTATTTAGAAAGAAGTTCCGGGCATGCTGATTTATGGAGAATCTGAGGAAAGCAGAGGTGAGAAATGTAGAAAAAATGAAAAAAATATTATCGATCCACGTTACATTATCTAGGAGAACATATAATTATTTAGGCGTGAGAAACGTCACTTCTCAGGAAACTGTCCGCAGGTTCTTTTGATCTGGAGCACTGATGAGACACGTTAGTAGTGTTCACTGACAGGCTGCCCTTCATCGCGATGGTCCGATACTTCTGACTGGTTACATAGGGGCAGATTTCCGAACATTACTCTGGAAACTGGCTGGAAGCTGACTGGAAGCTGACTGGAAGCTGACTGGAAACTGATCGAGGAGCCAGACATGTGAGCGAGCAGGCAGGAGCAGAGCAGAAGCCAGTGAGCTGACACCGCTTCAAAGGAGACTGTTGATTGAGAGTACCACGTTACAAAAGGAGGAGGGGCGGCATGGGAGGAAATGAGAAACTGGAGGGAAGGAGTGAGCGCAGGGTGGGCGAGGGGGAGACAAGGGAGGGAGGGCAGGAGATGGCAGGGGAGGGGAAGAGGGAGAAAGGGACAGGAAGGTGGAGAGAGAGAGAGAGAGAGAGAGAGAGAGAGAGAGAGAGAGAGAGAGAGAGAGAGAGAGGAAAGCGAAGAGTGAAGACGGGGAGGGAAGGTGAGAGAGGAAAGGAGCTGTAGGGAGGAAGGTTATGGAAGAAAGCGAGGGAAGGAGGGGAGGGAGAGATGTGGAAGGGCATGGACCACACCACGGTGGTCGCCTCAGCATCGATACGAGGTCACCGCTCAATAAGGAAAGTAGTTTCCAGAGACTCTACCTAGCCACACTCCTCCTGTTTAGCATTACGCCATATCTCCTCCTCCTCCTCCTCGGCATGCAACGCGGAGCGACGACAAAGAGCACAGCGCTCAGCCCAGCTCCAACACAACACCCCCTAGGCAATGACCCCTGAGGCCCTGCGGGCCCTGCTCATGTGCGCCACGCTGCTCTTTGGCCGCGCCATCACGGTAAAACTGACAGACATGTGGGCTGATGGGGCAACATCATCACTGTATTCTGAAGAAGTCATTACCATAAATAAACTAATGATGATAAAACTTTTACCAGCATTGTTTTTGAAGGTAATTTTGTTTTTAACATGAGAAATAATATTAATTTTGGCCATCTGGTCGAAACATACCGGACCTAAAGAACTGGCAATCTAGAATAACAAAAGTCTTGAAATTATCATTAAAAAGTATGGTAAAATTAAAGGAATTCCAATAACAGAGATGTCAGCCGGGGACAGGAGCCAGCAGCCAGGGCCGCGGGCCGCCCACCCACAGCAGGTGTCTCCCCGCACACGTGTTATCCTAACATGAGACGCTCGGCTGTTCGTGGTCCATCCGTCAAAAGGTCAAAAGGCTACATTAGAAACATATTTCATTGCGCGGTTCTAAGCATAATAAATGACATCTTCTTATTTTTTGAACCAGAAGGACTTTTGCGAAATTTTTCGAACTTTAGGCATTTACGGCACCCAAAATTACGCATGGAAAAAAAAACAACACAAACTACGATTGGGACGGAGGGACAGTTACGTTATACAGTGCATAGCGACGTGTCACGTATGTTCGGCTCGTGGAACAGTCAAACCACGCAGGCGTCGATCCAGCGCGGAGTCATAGAGGGGGGAGCGCACCTTTGACTTATTACAGGCGCCCACTTTACTGTGAGGGGGGTGGGGGGAAAAGGGGGGGGGGTTGCCTTGCTCCGCCACCCCCAATCTAGATCCGGCCTGGCGGCCCGTGTCGCGCATGGTCACGCCCAAACGGGAATCTAATAAACAATATTTGACCATACCGTGCCGTCCATCATCGAACGCAAGGGATGCGAGGGAACATCAAGGAGAGAAACCAGCTCTCTACTTCAATGCGGCCGTCCGTTATATTCTCACCCATTAGAAACTACAGGGAAATTCTTCTGGGTGGGGGGAGGGGAAGTTGGGAGGCATGTCCTCGCACTGCACACTCCGGCTCGGTTTTAATTACAAAATTACTTCACGTTGACGTCGAAGGATCAAAGGGCAGCTACATATTTTTTATTTATTTTTGCATTGCGCTTTTCATTTGCCTGACCGCAACATGACGCGGGACGAGTCCGGGCAGAGGGATAGAGAGAGAAAAAGACAGGAGAGGGAGGGGGAGGAGGGGGAGAGGGAGAGAGAGAGAGGGGGGGGGAGGAGAGAGAGAGGGGGGGGGAGTCTGTCTCGAAATGTAAGTGGGCAATAAAATATTGTTTTGCCTTAAATGCTCTAATTACTTCGTATAAAGGTCGGTTCACCTAACCTAACTGGTCGGGAACCGCATCAAAATAGGAAAAATACATCACCTCTGGGTTTTGAAGCACATCGTGTTTCCAGTTAAAGACCAATTTCTTGTCAAAATTCGAATTACTCGCTCTATAGAAGTGCCACTAAATGAGGGTCTTCCGGCGATGAAATCCTCCCCGTTTCTTTGCTGTTTCCATGCGGGATAGCATGCATTTTTAAGAACTGCTACCTGTACCCTGGCACAGGACAGCTAAAAGCTGTTGAATTTTTAAATGCCTTGTCAAGCAACATGGCACGCTACGCGTGAAATACACATGACATGCTGAAGCGGCATTCGGGGCCGTTTCAGTATGCACGACTATTTGCAGGCTTTATTTTTTTCAGTTTTAGGTTGAAACCACGTTTTGCGAAAATAAAAGGCATTGAGTAAACCTCGTGGTCTAGTGAGGAAAATGAATATTCATTGTGTTCGGTTACGTCTACGTATAAGAAAAAAAGCGCACGAGCATAAAAAAAAGTGTAATTTTTTAAATGAAAAATTACATTAAACTTAAAGACGTTACTTATGTTCTGACATGATCTTTTTTTATGAGAACATGTACACATAGTTTTGATAAGAAATTTGAAAAAATGTGAGAATAATGTTTAGAGTTAAACACCGTAGTTCGTAATAATTGGTTCAGTTTTTTAATAATTGGTTTACCGCTTCAAACGAGGTTCCGTAAATCGACACCGAATAGCGCCACTGTTCCATCATGATTGACGGCGGCGAATGCCAAATAAACAAAAACCCCATTCGAACACGAATGGATTCGAAACAAAATTAACTAAGACACCCTCCCTAAGTTCCACGATACATAGGTAAAGAAAGATTGAATTTGACGGCGGAGCCACGAGGGCGCTATTCTCGACTATTAATTGTCAGTGCGAGCAAGCGAATGCGTTGCACTCCTCGGTCCGTTTAAGGACTCTAGGCTGCCACTCAACGGCATTAGCTACAGTATAATGAGGCAGGTTGCTCAGCCAATCACTGCTCGGCTTCACACGTCGCTGGTCGTTCCCCCCCCCCCCCCCCCCCCCCCCCCCCCCCCCCTTTCCCCAAGCAACGGAGAGCTCCAACCCGTCAGCTTGCCATCA
Organism: Aptinothrips rufus; assembly: GCA_902196195.1. Taxonomy (NCBI): domain Eukaryota; kingdom Metazoa; phylum Arthropoda; class Insecta; order Thysanoptera; family Thripidae; genus Aptinothrips; species Aptinothrips rufus. The sequence continues at coordinate 6,403 of CABIKL010002557.1, forward strand.
AGGGCCGACTCGAGCCAAATTAAAACTGCCAAGGACGAAATTAAACCGGGATGAGGAGTGACACAGGAGAGAGGCAAGCCGGGGGGTGAAGAGGTACCACCGTGCTAAAATAAGAAAATACAAACATATATCTTAATAACCGTTACTATGTTTTTACAAAGAGCGAAAAAATTGGCGATCCCACTGGAACTTGCAATGTGATACTAATAGCACAGATTGTGCGTTAAAAATGAACACGCGTTGTGTGCAAACTTTATTTTATCACTCCTGCCATTGTTTTCACAAGATGCAGGTAGATGTGTTAAAAATTAACACTCTGTGCAAGTATTATCACGTCCCAATTTCCAGTGCTGAAAACAGGATGGAGGACCGAAAATTGAGCCAAATATGTCGTATGTCGTAGCCTGCCTCGCCGGCCTGCGCGTTTCATTGGACGGCAGCGCTGCTCGAGAGTTGTCGACCCACTTCAATAACAGTCCGTGCAGCCCTCACGATGGCCGTCCATCCTCCTGCCACTGTGCGGCGAGGCCTCAGTGCACTAGTCGTTCTGTTAATGAGCGCACTGTGCGAAAGAAGGACGTAAATTCATCGCAGTGTCTTCTGAACTATGTCCGCCAGCTCCCGACCGCATCTATTACGTCAAACACAACTCCATCCCCAGAACAAACACAAGCCAACCGCGTAACAAGGTTCATTAACGTTGGTAAAAACAGAGCTGATCGCGAGAATAACGTGAGGAGAACTCTACAATTTTACGAAATTTACGAAAGGACCTCGGAGGAACATTTCTACACTTAGTGAATTTACAAAGATGTTTTCAACAGTGAAAGGTCAAAGCAAGAAGTTAGCGGTGTTTGACCCGCGTGGGCACGATGTCGCAGCGGACAAGCAGGGTGGGACGACTGTCGTGGGTTCAAATCCCGACACCAGCGACAATTTGCTTCCTCCTCTTCCTCCATCGACCGCTAGGTCCTGGGTTAAGAGAAGCCCACATACCTTTCTCCTCATCCTCATCCTCGTCGAAGGAGTGCCTCCTCTCCCTCGGCTTGTCTCGAGGCTTGTCTGCAATACAACAACTCGATTGAAATCCAAACAATGCACAGTAAAAAATGGCAAAAGATAACGTAATAGAAGTAAAACGTAAAATGCTGATGCCGACTCGAAATCGTATTCAGAATACTAAGTAAACAATTGTTTAAAACTTGAAATTCTATAACTAGAACTGACACAATCTGAACATATGAAACTAGAATTCATAAGGGTTACACTCTTGATCTCTAGCCATCAGGACTGCCTGCCTTCAACTATCATAATGTATGAACAAATCTGTTCGTATTATGAACAAAACTGACCACATTATAAACAAATCTGGTCATAATACCAACGCCTTTTTTTTATTCGTAGCTATGACGGTTTCCTTTTATTCACAGTATGATCGAATCAGTTTATAAATAGACAAATTCTTCGTAAGGAAATAGGAGACTAGCTGGGGAAAATAACTTTCTACCACGACTGACCTGTGCAGAAGTTCTTGAGGCGGGGATCTCCGAGGGAGTCCGGCCTGAAAAGAGAGTGACGCAAAATTACAGCGAGAATTCATAACAGGAGCGAAGGTATGGTCAGTGTGGGTAATAAATGCACATGGTAGAAACTGAACACCTCCCCCAGAGCCCGTATTTGCACCCGTGACCACTACATGACGAATTATATCGTATCAGGTGGTTGACCTGATCTCATATGAGTGGTCAAGTGCAAGTTTTTGGTTCAAACACCGGCTCCAGGGGGGTGTTCACTTTTTACCATGTGCATTTCTTACCCACACTGAACCTATGGAAAATGAAAATAAATAAGACTTCTCCTTACTTGATGTTTAGCCTCTGTAACGATGGCACGAGGTCCAGTTCAACCCTGTGGAAATAAAAGGGGCGGATGAATGAATGGCAGCAGGAACATAAAATTCCAAACGGAAAAACGATTGTGACACGGCAATTGAACGTGAGACGATAGTAACAGCGGAACGTGCGAAAAGGATAGCTCAATAGAGGCCTTGAAGTTTGCTTTGATCTTCCATGTTTTGATATATAGACATGTGCTGAATAGTTCCAAGAATTTCCTGAAAGTGGGCCACCTATCCTTGAAGCTTTGGCCATCCCTTGAAACACGATACAATGCGATACAATATTTCGATGACAGTGTCCAGCAACCGGATAAAAGAGAGGAGCGACGACTTTGTCTGCGATGTTATTGCAGTTCGCAAACCAAAAGGGATTCATTAATGTGAGTGCGCCCTGCCCGCTCCCCTCCCCCTCGCCCACACTTACTTATCCAAGTCGTTTACTTTCTCCTTGATGTCGCTCCCCGGGGTGGTTCCACAGGGCGGCCGGCTGTCGGGCTGTCCCGCCGAGTCGGAGCGGTTGGCAGGCCTGCAAGGCGAGAAGAGGAGACGACATGAATTAGAAATACGACGTTCTACTGGCGAGCAAAAACGAGAAATGTTTGCCACGCGCTGCTGTACTATCTCCTGTATAGAACGAAGAAATGCAAACAAGGGCTTCTTCTAGATTTCCATTTTCAACTTCCCTTTCACTTTTCCCTGACTTCCACTCCGAATATTTGATATTCTCGCTGTCTTTCGTTCAACGCTACACGAGGGGTCAGTCACTCGACTATAATATGTACATATGATTACATCGATTACATCGGATTATAGGCAATAAAATCAACTATTGAGCTCAAACGTTAGTGTTGTTAGTTTGTTTATGACAGCTGCAGTACTAGTTAGCTCCGGTAACCTCAAATTCCTTTCGAAAGCGATGTAAAATACCAATATTTCTTACAGAAATACAGAAATTTCGTTCACATAATTACATGACTGACTGACCCCCCGACATCAGAGCAGGTCGCAACATGGAATGTGCAGGCACAGAAAAAATAGGAAGAGTTCAAACAGAGCCATTATTCGTCATGAAAATAAAGGGCCCCGAGGGCGGAGAGTGCGGAGAGGCACGACGCGCTCAGTGTCCCACGCGCAGCGCCGTTCTGTTTCCGTTTGGCTCCCATCTCGTCATTTTTTTCTGAGCCAAATCAAGTTCCCTGTCTTTCGTCTGACTTCCAGTGACCATTTGTTCCCCATGACATTTCCCTTACCGGTATGAGCTCTGGTAATTTAAAAAATATATATATATAGTCGGGCTTTGATTTCTTTTCTATTTTTCCGAATTTTGGAACCGTATGTGCTTTACGAAATGATTTAAAAAGATTAATAAACACACGAAAACTGAAAAAAGAAGGAAAAAAAGGAAGGAAGCACGTCACAACGACCAACTTTTAATAGTTTTCTGCGCCAATTTGTGGCAGAGTACTGCATACATCATTTATTTTCATCAAAAGCACCCCGCTGATAGGGGTAAGCAGCGTTAACTTGCTCATTACTATTCCGAGAGGACAACGCCCCTTTGTCTAGACGCGCGATAGTTTATCTCATCTCCGTTCATTACAGACAGACAGCATGGCTAACAAGGCGTGAGCAGTTCAGAAGGAAAGAAAAACAACTCTCAATCGAATTTCTTTTAAGAAGTCTGTCACAATAAAAGGAAACCCGGAAAATCCGGCGAAAAAGCGGATATTATTACAATTTTTCTGGAAACACGAAAAGCCCAGGCATTTTCAACCAGTAAATGATTACGATAGAGAAAGCAATCCGCGCTGGACATAGCAGCGGTTACTGTTTCCGAGTGACCACACCAAACAGTACACGCTGACGGTTATTATCGGCAATCACAGCCACATACAGGGAATGTGGACACTGCTGTGCACTGCGTATCCAGGAGGCCATATGGTGACATTCAAGACAGACAGAAACAGTGCAAAGCATGTTGGGACGGAACCTAGCGCGCTCCCTCTCCCCTCCCCCACCCCCTGTGAAACCTCAGGGCCCGCGCTGATCCTAATCCACCCAGGCTCCGCTCGAGCGCGTTCTATTTGTAAAAGAACCCGAAAGAGTGGCCGCCGTCTAAACGACAGACGGTCGTCTGTCTCTCTCGCACCCGCACAGATGCCTTCTCGGGGTCGTCCATAAACTACGTAAGACAAAATCGCTCCATTTCTGACCGCATCCCCCCCCCCCCCCCCCCCCCCCCCCCCTCCGCCCGTGAGACGTCTAACCTAACCTCATCAATCTTTCGGCATAGGGCTGAAGTGTGACCGCACCCCTCCCCCTCCCTTTTTCTTAAGAGTCTTATACGTAATTCATGGAAAGTCCCTTACGATGCTGTCCTCAAAATGGCAGCGCTCGTGACCAAAAACTTCGCTTTCGGGTGGGTCCCTCCCTGTCCTGTCTGTCTATACGTCTCTGCTGGTCTGGTTACCCCCGGAGTGCCTGGGGCAGAACGAGACCATGAGAGAATGGCGCCCTTCTCTCATGACGAGACACAACATCGCACAACATACACTCTGACCGCCTAGAAACCTTTTTGTCCAGACAAAGAAACGTTTACAAACATAACTAGAATTCATAAGAACTTAATAACGTTGTAGTAACAATCAAGTAAAAATCACTGTTAAAAAAAATCCGAGATTTGAGGAGCGCCTTCCTGAAGCCGGCATAAAGATCTACGAGAAAAAGGCAAATTTCCCGTGAATCAGGGAACTTTTTACCTGTTTCTCGTAGATCTTTAGACCTGTTTCAGGAAGGCGCTCCCCAAATCTTGGATTTTTTTTTTTACAGTGATCGTGTGATGAAGTAGCACAACATTGTCACGAATTCTGGTTACGTTTGAAAATGCTAGTACCGTGGTGGCTTCGCGCAGCGTCTACCTGGGGGATTCATACGGTCCACGTGTATCGGCAGGTAGTGGCCGGACGCCAAGCAACTTCTCTTCTCCAATGTCACTGTGAGAGGACGCGCGACATCCCCGAGTCTGGAGAGTCAACTCCCTCTACAACTCCCGCGAGATCAGAAGGAGGGTGGGGGTGGAGGGGGAGCTACCCCCGTCGCGTCAGGCGGCGGTCTTAACTCGCACGGCGCGTCTTCAAGGGGGAGACGAGACGGCAGTGTGTCCACTCAAACCGCCACACATAATTTTCCTCGATTTGACGATTGGTGTCGTATGTTTTCGGCAAATTTCCCGACGATTTTGAGACGATATTATAACGAGAGGTAGGCTGGTCGTTCTAAACGCCTCCAGTCACTGTTCCGCCCCGCCCAATAGCTCGGGTCATCGCCAATTATGCATCATAATTTTAAACAAATTCTACTGCTGCGCGTTTCGCCGCCCTAGGAGAGGGTAGTAACAGCCGACCTGAAGCAAGGACTTGATTTGAAATCTCATTATGTGGATCAGTACAGTTTTATGTTACCGTATAAATAAGGCATCATCAAAGTGGATAAAAGACACGTCTATGTGAGATACAATTTCAGAGGTAAGTTAAATGAGTTTTTCTTCAAAGGAGAGATATGCTTTGATATGAAAGCACTTCCTTTAGAGAAACGTACAAGGTGGCTAGCCCACGCCGTAAGTTATACTACCGCCCGCCCGCTCACGGTGAGCATCTCACCGGCTCACCTGCTGTCAGCGGGCTGGCCAGCCATCCTGTATCCATGTGCAATCGTGGTTTCGTTTGTGGTGCTGAAATGGCTGAACCAGCCAGCTGCGCATTTTTGCCGCCGACTTGTCATTTTCATGAGAGGAAAACAATAAAAGAAATAGTATCTCCGCCAAACGGACTGGTCTGCACACAGCGCCCTCTTGTTTACAGTGTAGATAGACAGTGGTTACCAACTCACCGGCAGCCGTTCTGTTTCTTCTCCTCATTCTCTTTCTCCTTCTCCCCATTCTTCTTGTCCTTGTCTCCCTCCTTCGTGTCCGGTGGATCATCCTTCTCCTTGCCCGTCTTCATCCGTCCTGCAACAGGGTTGTTAAAGTTAATTTCAAAAATTAACGAGTTAAAGTTAATTCGTTAACAGAGCCCCGTTAACTTTAACTCGTTAA
>CABIKL010002558.1:0-12390 GCA_902196195.1 Aptinothrips rufus
GGACGCACACGCTAAAAACGATCCCTTGAAATCCCAAGGATAGGTGGATAACTTCAAGGATCCTTATGGGCTTTTAAGCATCTAGCCATCCTTGAAATCCTTAGAAATTTTGGGAAAATATTTCCGATTTATGGTTGGTTGGTTATTGGATCTCACTGATTACGTACCCGGCTGGCTTTTGGCTCAACTAAACTGGTGCAGAGGCCAAACTTTAACACAGCCCAGTTTCAAACATTTTATGATTAGGTAATAAGGCCACGGAGGATGCAATCAGGACCAGTCAGTGCTACTTGATCTTTGCCATCTCAAGTTGCATGTAGGGCAGCGGGGATATAGCTTGTCAGTGGGCGAGGTATGCAAGGCCCTTTGTGGACTCAAATGACCTTGCTCCATTTCTATTATATGAGCGATAGGCCTACTCTGCCAGTCAGCGATCAGAGCCTCAAGCCTCGAGAAGTCTATCTGCCCTCTCTTAAACTATCTTTTTGAATCCGGTATTGCCGTATCAAATTTATTATTTCGTTTTTACCGCGGTCGCAGACCTAAGCGTTGGTATGGTCACAAACCTTTGGTTTGTTTTCCTTCCCTCCCTGGTTTTCTACGCGTGATATGGAGCTGGTTCAGGCCCACGTGCCAAGGACATATCTTGGAACTGGAGCACAGGGGAGAGTTGGTATGGTCACAAACCTTTGGTTTGTTTTCCTTCCCTCCCTGGTTTTCTACGCGTGATATGGAGCTGGTTCAGGCCCACGTGCCAAGGACATATCTTGGAACTGGAGCACGGGGGAGAGTTTGCGGGAGGGCTGCGACCGGAGTGGGGGTGAGGGTGACGGCTGCTCGGGACTCGCAGTGGTGGGGGGCCATCGATTTGTTGCTGCTGGCAGACGCGCAGTTCAGAGAGGTTGATGTGATGCTCAGAGCGCTCTTCTTTCATGACGGTCCGCGCACAAGTATTTCCTCAAACAAAGCTCAGGCCTTCTGAGGCTGCATTATTGTGTTGTGGATTTTGTTGTACGCTGTGCACTTGAGATAAAGTGCACACACCTGTCCCAAAAAGCAATAAATAGCGTCCGAGATAGATTATTACTAGACTTATCCTGCAGTGCCTTGCATCACAGAATCTAGCAGCAGTCGGCCTTGATAAGCCTGCCCTGCCCTGCCCTGCCCGCTCTCCGCTCTCTGCCTTCCTCCTAGCGCGCTCTCACGAACATTTTAGTTTTCTTTTGATACGGAAACAATTTAGTTGAAAAGTCTCGCGCGGCTTCCGGCATGCGAGGAGCACTCGCTTTTTCTGCGCAGAGTGCAATCCAGTGTCTGCAATCTCGCGAACTTATGGCTGTCCTTCGCGTACTAAGTTGTCTCAGAACCAGGGCGTGCTAACCCAAGCTCTGTCGAAGGGGTACGACACTCTTGGTCCTCGGTGATCGAAATGCGTCGGCGGAGCCGTCTGGAAGGGGAGGCTAAGAGGGGAAGTTGCACGTAGTCATGAATTTAGGGAGAACCAAGGTCTGGGTCCAGCAGGACCAGAGCCGGGCCCCCAAGCGGGCCTTTAGCCCCCCCCCCCCCTTTTCCCCCTAACAAATCAGCTGAGATGAGAGCCCCCCGGGGGGGGGGGGAGGGGGGACCAGATGAGGGGTCAAGCTCTGACCTTCAAGGGTCGCCGACTGCTTGATGATAGTTCTCAGACGCCCAGCGCTGACTGCCACTCTCGAGGGCCAGAAGCTTATCAAAGACCACTGCCCTTTCCCTTGGCTTCATGGCCATGGAGAGGCTCGGCTCGGCATGGCTCGGCTAGGCTCACTTGTCACAAGGGGTCGTCCCGGTAAAAAGGGGGCGGGGAGAGGTAGCAACCACAAGGGGTTCCGGAGAGCACGTCATAATCGATTCAGAAAGACGTCGAGCTTATTTACCCTCAGATGTTTGGCAGCAAATCCTGACACAAGACTGCAGTTAAGGATCGGGAAAAACAGATGATTTGGCTCGTAGCTCGGGTCGGGTCGGGACCTGAGGGACCTGCTAGGAATGACGGGGGCGCGAGGCTGAACATGACTAGACTGCAGCTGGACGACCTGCCAAGAACACGCCGCCCCCGTGACAGACTACACGCGCCTTTTAAATCAGCAGCGGGGGGAGCAAGGCGGTGAGCAAGGCGGTGAGCAAGGCGAGCTAAATACTGTCATGCAGCAACAACACAACGAGGATGAAATACGTTCAGCACGACCTCCGCGCGCCGCGCAGGTTACTTTAGTTTATTTCAAGTCAGCCCCTGCATTTTGTTGTTTTATTTTAACAAAGTGCCTCTTTTGTTGCAGGGTCCCGCCGCTCGGCGCCCATGCTGGTGGTGCTGGTGGGTCTGCCGGCCACCGGCAAGACAGTGCTGGCCAAGAAGTTGACAAGATACCTTAACTGGATCGGACAGAAAGCTAAAGGTAAGCGCGCTCGTGCCCTCTTTACTTGTTTCTTAGTTCCAATCCGAGATTCCGAGGTCTAGCAGCCCACACTGGACTCTGTGGGAGTGGTCTTAGCCCGCGGGGAGAACAGAGTTCTTGTGACGTTCGACGTGCGAGTGCGAGTCCACGTAGCACTCCCTGGTCCTCACGTGCCCCTCCATTGTGTTCCAGTGTTCCGTGTGAGCGACTACCGCCGCAAGCACGTCGAACTCTACAGCCACGACTTGTTCCGCCGAAACAACAGCGAGGCGACGGAGTTGCGCAAGAAGTCCGCCATGGAGGCGATGGAGGACGCGCGCAGCTACCTGCTGCAGGGCGGCCAACTGGCGGTAAGTGAGCGCACGCGTGCCAACAATGTGCGCACGCACTTATTTTCTGAAGAACAAATTCGTTCAAATTATGAATAGATTTGGTGATATTAAGAACAAGAAAAAGCGACCGTCACAGTCACGAACCACTCAAGTTGTTCAAATTATAGATATATAATACGATCAAATTCGTTTATAGTATGAACAGAGTTTTTCATATGTTCTGACCGGGGGGGGGGGGGGGATAAAGTGCATGGCTGATCACAATCAAGGCCGAGCTGCCCAGCGCAGCCCCTGGAGCCACAGTGCTCGAGGGAGCAAGTGGCGCTGCCCGGAAGTTTGCGCGACTGCCGCCCCGAGACCCGAGACCACGCGCGTGACCATTCACGGGGCCTCGCTGAGCCAGTACCGGGAACCAGGCGCATTAACCAAACGGGTGCGCGCACGCGCAGTTATTTTTATCGAAAAGAAATGACAGTAGCCTCGCCTCAGGGCGAAGCAGCGCGGCGCGACGCGACGAGGCGGCCACTCACCGCCGCCCTTCGCTAATTACCCGAGGAGATGCATGACCCACATTCTAAAGTCGCGCAATAATTGGAAAGCGCGCTGGCCTTCCCCCCTCCCTTCCCCCACCGCGCCTTGGTGACACGTTGCAGACAACAAAGAGTGTCCACGCAGCGTCGTTGCGCCGTTCTAAAAGAGAAAGGTGGCTTAGAGAGCCTCTAGAAAGGAGAAATGCCATCACCACGTGATCTGCTGCTCGGGGAATGACCACGTCGCATGGCGATGGCAACCTTCCCCGCTTCCAGACCGGCTGGCTAGCCTCCTGGCATTTAAATAAGTTTCCGCGCTGAGTGATTCATTTGATAGTAAGAGCCAGATCATAACCTTGTTTTCCCTGTTCCTTGGCAGGTGCTGGACGGCACAAACTGTGACAGGGCCACCCGGGCACAGGTCATGGACATGTTCTCCCGCCAACACCAGATCCGCGTGCTGTTCGTCGAGTGTGTCTGCGACGACGAAGACCTGCTGGAGAGCAACACCAAGGTGAGTTCAACTTAGAGCGCTCTAGACGGGCTCTTTCTTGAGCCGGCTTGTCGCGCAGTGTGCCTGACACATGCCGCTAAAGGGAACCCGGTGGTTTCCACAGCCTGCCCTGGGTTGCCTGCCAAGTTTATTTCGGGGTAGGGGATGGCGAGGGGCCAACGAGATACCCGGTGGGGCGCGGAGCGATGATGAGTTGAGTGGTTTATTTATGAATACCTTTGGGGTGCTGCAGTGATTGATTTGTATTCCTTAACTGGATTTACATTACGTGCACAAATCTGAGCAGACGACGCGCTTGGCTGTGCGAGAATAGAGGCTTGGGGAATTATGGCAGCAGAAAGCACTGATAGAAATCATTAAGTATATACCTGCCTCTTGAAAAAGAATGTTCTCCGAGCAAGTGATGTCTCCTTGCTGCTGGTGAGCTGCTCGGCTCGGCTTGTTCTGCCGTCTCATGGCGACAGCGTTCGAAGTAAACCTAGCTCAAACCCGCCCGGCTCGTGGCTCAAGGGTAACGTGTGCTGTCCAGTACCAGCCCAGCCTCGAGCCTCGACCAATCAGCATCGCGGCTCGCAGCGCAGCGCCGACTACACTGTGCAGCTGCGACTGCTTGCTGTGATTGTACGGTGGGCGGCACAGCTCTAACGTGAGCAGAGTCGCCAACACAGAAAAACCAAAACCCAGAATACTAGGCAATCTGACCCAGAAACCAAGGGTAAAAAAAAATGAATTTTTTAGGTGATTTTGAGAGCTATTCTAAAACGCGTTTCGGAGCATCCTGATCATTTTCCAACAGGTCTCAAAATCCCATCCAAAAGGTTTTTTTTTTTTTTTTTTAAACCGTTGGTTTCTGGGTTGAGTTGCCCCAGATTCTGGATTTTGGTTTTCTGAGTATTTTCTGAAAGCTGAGCTACTGATCAGGCAGGAAGCAGACCACAATCTGGACACAATACAAGCTCGTTGGAGCACCTCCTTCTTGCGAATGAAATCAGCTGAAGCATTGTTTCGGAAGAGTAGTAGGAGTCGTACGCTTCGCACTGGTAGGTGCTTCTTGGAAGAGTGCAAACAGGAGGCGGCCCGCCGAGCCGAGGGGCGTGTTATGGGCGCAGACCTTCTGTTTGCTGGTCCCCGCGGGCATCAGGACGTTGACTCGAACCCAACCGACTCCTGCATATCGTCGCCTGCTGCTTGCGGCCCAGCCGGCCCAGCCCAGTGGAGCAGCAGCAGATTTCTGGTTTGGAGAGGAGATGAATTGAAAGGGGGGGGGGGGGGGCTCAAAAAAGACCGCGCCCTGGGGAAGACCTGAGGCCAGAGTCCTCGATCCAGCAGTGGCATCGCGGTTAGTAAAGGCGAAATGCATGATCGAGAGATCCTTCGACCGTGAGACCCAGCCGGTAGTTAAGCCTTTCTGCAGACATATAATTTTTTTATTTTCGTCAAATTTGACTGGCACAAACAAAATTTGCATACGTCCACAGTATTTCACGATATATGTATTTGTTTCACCTCCCTAGAACATACATAACTTGTTTTCGCCCCTTGGCCCATCCTCGACCGCCAGCACACGCGCTACAGTTATCGCGAAGCAAACAGACTTCACCGCGCTGAGCTGCGGACGACGCTGGTGTGACGTCCGGGCCGAGCCGAGCCGAGTCGAAACGAGCCGAGCCGAGCCGAGCCGAGCCGAGCCCCGTCCCGCTGTGTTTGCGCTGTGTGCCGCGCCCCCGAGACGTGACGTCAGGGCCCGGCATTAAATCAAAGGGACGGTAGCGTCAGATAAATGTTCTAGACACGGTGGCCGGTGGCACGGGACTTCTCTCGGCCACGGGTTGTTTTCACCAGGGCACGCAACCTACACAGAAAAACCAAAAGCCAGATTCTGCGTCAACCCAACCCAGAAACCAAGGGTAAAAAGATTTTTTTGGAGGAAATTTTGAGATGTATACCAAAATGATCTGTAAGCCGCGAAACGCATTTTGGAACAAGCCTCAAAATGACATCAAATTTTTTTTTATTTTATTTCACTCTTGATGTCAGGGTTGTGTTGACCCAGAATCTGGGTTTTGGTTTTTATTTTCCTGTGTAGTGACGTCCTGGGCAACGCTCTGCTATTGAACTGTCGCATTAACGGGTGCCTCTCTCTCTCTTCCGCAGGAGATCCTCAAGCACAGCTCGGACTACAAGGAGATGAACCTGGAGAAGGCTGTGGAGGACTTCCGCCTCAAGATGGAGCACTACCTGGAGCAGTACCAGACGATGAGCGCCAAGCGCGAGCCCACCGTATCCTTCATCAAGGTCGTGAACGCGGGGGAGAGCGTGGCGGTGCGGGGCCTGGACAGCGCGCTGCACACCCGCATCCTGAGCTACGTGTCGCTGTTCAACCCCACCGCGAAGACGCTCTACTTCTCGCGGCACGGCGAGAGCGAGTTCAACATGCTCGGCCGCATCGGCGGCGACGCGGACCTGTCGCCGCGGGGCCGCATGTACGCGCAGGCGCTGGCGCGCTACTTCACCGAGAAGGTGCACGTGCCGGGGCTGCGCGTGTACGTGAGCGAGAAGCGGCGCACGCAGCAGACGGCCAGCGGGCTGCCCGCCGCCATGGAGATCCTGCCCGCGCTCAACGAGCTGGACGCGGGGGTGTGCGAGGGCCTCACCTACGAGGAGATGCAGGAGCAGTACCCGCAGGAGTTCGCGTGGCGGGACCGCGACAAGCTGCGCTACCGCTACCCGTGGGGCGAGTCCTACGTGGACATCTGCCGGCGGCTGGAGCCCGTACTGCTGGAGCTGGAGCGGGCCTCCAACGTGCTGGTGGTGGCGCACCAGGCCGTGCTGCGGTGCATGCTGGGATACTACCTCAACAAGGAGCCCGAGGAGCTGCCCTACCTCAACGTGCCCCTGCACACCGTCATCAAGCTCACCTCGGAGGGCCACAACTACCGCATGGAGATGGTCAAGCTCAACGTGGAGTGCGTCGACACGTACCGCACCCAGCCGCGCAACTGCTCGGAGCTGCGGTCCTCCGAGGAGGCGCTCAAGACCGTCCCGAAGCACTACGACAGCCTCAAGCTGTTCTCCTCCCCGCTGATCGAGCAGCACTGACTCTCTTCAAGACCCTACCCGCCCCGCTCGCTCCTGCCTGCTGCTCTGTATGCCATAAGCCCATAGCTGTGATTTTACTTAAATTTTTTTGCAATGGCGTTCACACAGCCGGCGGGTAGGGTGGGCGTACCCAGTGCTTTGTGACCCCAGTTATTCTTACGTACAATCCACTTGTCTGGTTGGGGTCTTAGTTGAACCCACAACTACAAGATACGAGATTTCGTTCAGCCCGCGCACAACGTGACGATACCACGCTTCTTCTTTCCGTAAGCAGAACAATTTCAGAAACAGTGGAATTTAAGTTGTGTGACTTGCCAGGACTTTTTAATTTTATTTTCTGGTGGTGACAGCTGCTTGCTTTAGTGCCGGCTCAGTGGTTAATTTTGTGAAAATGTTCTCTATTTGTTGTCTGAATCTTTGTCTAGTTTTTAGAATCTAGAACCGTAAGCGGTTGAGTCCGGTGAAATGTTAAGCAATTTTAGTACATCAGTAGGCGTCTGACGTTTGTTTTTCATGTCGTAATAGCTGCTGTAACGTTTTTATTCTATCCATACTATGTAATGCCAAAACTTGTTTGGATGTCAACTTCGTTTCTCAGCCTGGCGTACCTCTGTGGATTACAACTCCGTGTGTGAAAATGAGATGATGTGGCAACAGCGCCTCCGTGTGTACTCGCTGAGCAACGAGGCAACGCTGCTTAGTTACCATATTCTACACACACAACCTTACTCTACGGAGTGGGGGCCAGGCTGTGAAAATCAAGAACTGTAGACCATTTAACAATACGCAGCCTTTATAAATTTACATACGTAGGGGATTTGACTCGACATAGTGCAGATATGAGTTGGATTTCTGGGCTATACACCGATACTACCATGGACCCGCGTCTCCGGAGCTGCATATGCTAGGAGAGTTAGTATTATCGAAACGCGTAGAGAATAGACGCGTTTCTTCTATCATCCCTGGTAGTACCTGATAGTACATAGCAAATTCTTCACTTCCTCTAAATTCTCTCTGTTAGCAGTGCACTGTTTTAGCAAGCAAAGAATGAATGTGAACAAATCACTTTCATTCTTATTTAATAGTACTTAAAGAGGGTTTGAGGAAGTGGTATAGCCCGTCAGCCAAAGGTAGCGCACACAATTAAGGCCTGGAGTACAAATCCAAGACTTTGTGGATTTTTAAGACGCTAACGATAGACATCGTTCACGTATTTCTGTGATCAAGATTGTCTTGTATAATCGAGTCCATTGGCTCTTGTATTGATCTTCAATAATAGAATGTGTATTACTAAAAGAAAATAGGGACTAAATGTACGTCCAAACTTTCAATATTATTCCAATATCCGGTTGTGCTGCGCCATCTTCATCTTTGCCCCAGAGAGAAATGAGGTTAGTTTCGACGTCGAAACGATGTCGAAACGACATCGAAATTGCAAAATCGATGTCGAAACAATGGCGAAACGACATCGAAATCGCAGAATCGATGTCGATTCGACATCGTTTCGATATCACGTTTCTCACTGGGGCCTTGTATCACCTTTTAATTTTTACTCTTCATTATCATCATGTCATTGTCATTTTTGTCACTGCTACACTGTAATGTAATGGCTGAGTGAGGCGCGCATTATATGAGACCGAAGCCAAGGTAATTTTTTAGTTTTACTAGTAAATCTCATATTTGTGTGACTTCATTTCTTAAATGCCACGTGATCCTTTGTGGAGAGCAACTGTGCGAGGTGGATGCCATCATAGTTGTCGGTGCCTCTGGCAAACTGTGGAAACAGCAGGCACAATATATCAGCTGTTTTCACATATACTTAATATTCGTGCGCTCGGCTCGCCTGCCTCGCACAGCCGCGCGACACAAGAGTTGTGACCTGGCGTAGGGATGCGTGTCGTAGGAGTATGAGTGCCTTTTAATTTCATCTGCGCGACAACATCTCTGTCTTCATAGACTTGATATAGGAGTAAGGGAATGTGAGAGTGAGTGTGAGACTGCGTGCTTTGCGGGACTTTTGCCCGCATGTGATTATGTAAGTCCTAGTGCTGCGAGCGGAACTTCAGACTAACTAAGGAACGTACCACGTCATGGTTTTCTGACCAACTCGCAACGCTCGCTTTGGGGAAGTGATCAGTATTGCTGTGCTGTAGCAAGATTTCTGAAATATCCTTACGAGTGTATGTTTTATTATATTTCGCGATTCTCATTCTGAGCGTTTTTGACACGACACATGTACTTTTTCTATTTATTTTTAAGTGGCTTCGGCCAGATCTACGCTTTGGTGAATGTACTTTTACGTTCAAATAGTTTTAATTATAAATTTACGTCATTCTCGAAAAAAGCTTTACCAACAAGTAGGAGATCATCGTGCGCGACTAGGAGCAGTGATGGGTCGTGTCACTGACTCTCGTTAGGGCGGGCTACCAGCCACTATAGAGAAAGTGCTATTTTGTTTTGTACCGTGAACTCATCATTATGTTTAGTTTGAGCATGAATGAATAATAAAAAGACTTAACTTTCGTACACTGGAAGGTAGTTTATTTCTTTCCCTTCCCACATCCAATACGAAATAAATTAGTTAAATTACAAGCACTTAAAAAGGCAAACAGAAGTTTCGATAATCAGCGACAACCTCACAAACAAGCTGGACCTTTCATCGCAAGATTTCTGATGCAGACGGATAGGAACTGATCGTTGCATTCTCCGTTAGTCCTGGCAAGGTAATAATGCATCCGAAGACAATCACAAGACATCTTAGCAGAGGTAGAACCTTCAGTTCGACGACTGGAGTCTTAGCGAGGGTCGTGTCGATATCACAGTTGGAGTGGCGACGCCAATCAGCCGATGTTGTTGGCTTTCGGCGCACACTTGGTGCCTCGGATGAGGTCCTCCACACGAGCAGACTGCACACGATAGTTCACCTGAGAGCACAGGGAAAAATGTAAGGCGAAACATCAAGACGAAGTGGGACACACAATGTCGGACACAAGGTGGATGGAGGAAGTTGCCGGCGCTCGGGGTCTATTGACGCGCGCCAGATCTGACCCGGTCGGAACCGGACTATCAGCCTGCTGAGAGGCAACCCTCAGACAGCTGTGTTGTGATGTTGCCTCTCAGCAGGCTAATAGTCCGGTTCCAACCGGGTCAGATCTGGCGCGCGTCAATAGACCCCGAGCGCCGGCACCTTCCTTCATCCACCTTGGTCGGACAGGCTCTCGAATAATTATCTGAAATGAAAGTGGCGAACAAAGGGATCACGCATATACTGGTCGCTGGCAATTAGCATTCATGGCAATATCACGCCACTGCTGCTTATCGAATAGCCCCTCGATGACGTCCCATCGTATAGATTGGGACGATGGGGCGGCGGCAAACTCAACCTCAAGCTTACGAGCCGGCTTTCAAGTGGTCAGTACTCGGAGCCGAGCCCCTGCGAGAGCAGAGGGTAGGCAACACGCCGCACAGGGGCGCACAGCTCCCCGTGGGTTGCCTGCCTGCCGGGCGCCCCGCCCCGCCCCGCCCCGCCTCGACTCACCTCGTCCCAGTTCATGGTGCCGGTGGCGAAGCGTTGGTAGCGGCAGCTCACGACCCACAGGCGGCCGTCGCGCACCTTCATGCCGCTGGTGAACTGCAGGGCCTCCGGGTCGCGCGCCACCACCTCCAGGTTCCAGCCCGCGAAGGGCTGCTCCGAGTTCCAACACGTGACGGACAGGTCCGGCAGCAGCCCCGAGAACAGCACGCCCGTGCTGCTCATGGCCTGCGCGGCGGACTGCGACGGCCTGCAACGCCAGTCCGCATGAGATTCGAGGATCGGGAACATTTAGGAAATATTTCAGACGCTTTTGCAGAGTACCTTATGAAATAGACCGGTATGCACTCAAAGGAAAGCAGCAAAATTGTGCCTCACGCATCTACATGGAACAATGATGTTGATCCTTACGATCACACTTGCCCCGTCAGACTTTATAAGACCTGATTACAGCTACAAATTTAAATATTTCCAATTTTTTTTTCGAAATATTCCTATTATTTTATTTTTTCGAAAAAATAGAATCTCTTTTTGTTGTTGTTGTTTTTTCTGCCAGTGCTGGCCGCGCGCCGCCTCACCTGGTGTGTTCCGAGCTCTTGAAGGCGGCCTGCACGCGGTTCTGGCCGCGCGGGAAGTTGTCTCTGTTCCTCAGCACGGACGTCTTGACGCTGTTCTCGTGCACCGAGGCCAGCGAGTGGAAGTACAGCACGCGGTCCTCGCAGTGGTGTCCGTTGCAGCGCAGGGGGCTGAGCGCCATGCCGAAGACCCCGTCCGCCAGGTAGAAGGTGGAGCCGGCGATGGTGTGCGTGGACCACTCGGGCTCCGGCCTGGTCAGCGGGTGGTTTACCCGCCACGCCGCCTTGCTCTGCAGCACCGCGACAAGGGGTCGTCCATAAATTACGTAAGACAACATTGGGTTGTTTTTGACGCCCTCCCTCCCTTCGTAAGGCGAATAACCTAACCTCACCATGCTTTTATGGTATAGGACCATATGGCAGGCTCGGACCCCCCCCCCCCCCCCCTATGCGCCTTACGTAATTTATGGACAGCCCCTTACTGCAAAGAGCACAGATCCGAAGCGAATGACGGACAGGGAGTGGAAACGCCTGAAGGTAGCCGGCTGCAGTACACCTTGCGCAAATGTACAGCGGCTCGGCTCTCCACTCCCCTTTCCTCTCCCCTCCTCTTCCTCCCCCCCCCCCCCCCCCCCCCCCCCACCCCTCTCCCTCCCTCGCACTGTCCGTCCGCAGTCCGCGCCTCCCCCGGAGCACGGAGCCCTCCCGCGCTCGAGCAAGTAAGTGCGATAGGACGGCAGGGCAGGGCAGGACAGGGCAGGGCAGGGCAGGGCAGGGCAGGGCAGGGCAGGGAGCGTGTAGAGCATTACCATACTAATAGGTGATGTGTTCCCCAATCTATCTGTTGCTCTCCGCGCCGCGTCAGATATTTATGGCGCTCTAAATTAAAACGTCGCTTTGCGGACAGAGGGCGCCTCGCCTCGGGCGAGGGTCAGCGCTGGAGAGAGATGTGCCGTAGTAACGTGACTCTGTGACGTGTGACGTCACTTCTTTATCACTTCAGGGAATGCGACAGAAAGCAAGCATTTCGCTCGGAATGCGAGCGTTGCGTTTGGCCCCATGAGCTTCGCCGATTTTGTTTCTAGGGTCTTGCCGGTTGGTTAGCCACTCCTGTCAGGATGGCGGTTCAGCACCTTCACAGAAAAACAAAAACCCAGAATCTGGGGCAACTCAACATAGAAACAAAGGGTAAAAAAAAATATTTTTGAGTTAATTTTGAGGCCTGTTGCAAACACTGCAAACTCAAACGTGTGACAGTCATGCATTACCTAGTGCATGACAAAATGTTATGCATTTCCTAGTGTGTGACACAAATGTCATGCATTACCTAGTGCATGACATCAATGTCATGCATTACCTAGTGTGTGACACCGATGTCA
>CABIKL010002559.1:0-12387 GCA_902196195.1 Aptinothrips rufus
CCCCGCCGCGCCCCGCCCCGCCCCGCCCCGCCCCGCCCCGCCCCGCCCCACCCCGCCCCGCCCCGCCTCGCCCCGCCAACCCCGACCTGACGTCCCGACGACGAGTTAGGAATTTGAATGAAAAAGTGTGCAGCGACCGTGTCGTCGTCAGAGCAGCAAACTAGCCGGCCGGGGCGGAGAGAGTCCAGGATGGACTGACAAATCGCGACCAGTCGGCAGTTCAGTCTAGTCCAGTCCAGCCACGAGGCCCCGCCATGATGCGAGCAGTTTATGGCGTTTGGAGTGTCAAGTGCCGATAGCTGGGCACCCAGGCGAGAAACAGGTGGACCATCCCCGCCATCCTTCCCACAATAACATTGGAATTCCGCAACAACAAAAACCGTCCAGGCATGGCAATCATACCATAAAGCAGCTCTTCAATAAAAAAAAAAATTCCCAACTTTGTGTCTAACCCAACTCCACCTCTTTTCTTCTTCCCTCAGGTCTACGCACTACGCGTTGTGCGATCGAGGCATTCGAAACAAAACCTTTGAGCGGTCACTACCACCCGCTCTACCACAAAACATCCCTCGTAATTATTTTCGGGCTCATTTCCACCTTTTTCAGAGGCACCGAGAATTAAACTTGTGCGAACAGCTCCATCGAAAAATATTGAAGCCAATGATCGCACATTGGCCCTCTAAAGTTGTCGAAGAGCTGATTTAATGCTTTCGTTTTCTGCACAATAAGGTACTCGCAATAAAGACTCCTCTCCCCCTCCCCGCGTTTAGAGGTTCGCAGCAGGGTGGCGAGGTAGACCGGCCCGCAACACAGCAGTGCCCGGCTGGGTTGCCTACCCTCAGCCTGCCAGCGTGCAGAGGCTCGCAGGCGGAGAGGTA
Organism: Aptinothrips rufus; assembly: GCA_902196195.1. NCBI lineage: Eukaryota > Metazoa > Arthropoda > Insecta > Thysanoptera > Thripidae > Aptinothrips > Aptinothrips rufus. The sequence continues at coordinate 879 of CABIKL010002559.1, forward strand.
GACCGGCCCGCAACACGGCAGTGCCCGGCTGGGTTGCCTACCCTCAGCCTGCCAGCGTGCAGAGGCTCGCAGGCGGAGAGAGGTAGACCGGCCCGCAACACGGCAGTGCCCGGCTGGGTTGCCTACCCTCAGCCTGCCGGAGGCTCCTTGCGAGTGAGGAGCATGAGCTGCAGCGAGAGCGTCAGCTATGCAGCAGATCGGCTTCTGCCCGGTACTTCGAATAACTTCGCACGGCAGCTGAAGTGAGAGAGCTGCCAGGGTAACGCGACCAGATCAACATGGCCTGAGCCTCCTCCCTAGACCTCCACCCTCCACCTCACGCCTGATCAGGTCTATCAAGACATCACACTTTTGGTTTGAACGCCGCAGGGCAGCTGTCAATCACAATGAGCCGTCCACACGCAGCTCGTTGAACAGCACGTGACGGCCAGGTGACAATACGGGAAGCTGTCGCCCGCCGCGTGACGAAGTGAGGCGACAGACCCTCCGGGATCCATCTCAGCGGACATGTAGAGGACATGTTATCCCAATAGAGAACAACACTGCTTGTCTCGATAACACATACATGCATCCTCTGCCTTCTTCCCCTCGGTACTGGAATGACATTCGCCCAAGGCCGCGCGGGCCTGAACTTGACCTTGACCTTGAACTCACCGAGTCAGCCGCGTTCACATTGGCCCCCGCGATGAGCAGCGCTGCCGCGATGTCCGCGTGGCCGGCCGAGGCGGAGAAGTGCAGCGCGGTGCGGCCCTCCTGCAACAAGACGCCATCTTGGACTAGTCTCATACGTGTAGCATTCAAAGTCTCTGGCGCGCGGAGTATCGCTTGTCTCATTCAAAAAGACGACCACTCAGTGCCCCTCTTCTTGAACTAGTCTCATACGTTTAGCATTCAAAGTCTCTGGCGCGCGGAGTATCGCTTGTCTCATTCGAAATGACGACCACTCAATGCCCCGCTTCTTGAACTAGTTTTAGACGTTTAGCATTCAAATTCTAGGGTATGTTGCTCGTCTACTTCCTGTCATGCCACGTACTATCATTGCCAAAAGAATCTGACAGTGTCGCTACTCCGCGCAGGAAGATTTCCATATATTTAACGGATGGAGCATGGAGTATTGACAGGTGAATTGTTTAGGTGGTGGTTACAAACATGATATATTGCGGTCGATTAAGACACAGCTCCTTGATAACATGTTTAGAGACAAGAAGTTACCATCATCTAAATGCACAGGAAAGGTGGAAAGTTGGTGTAGGAACGGTACTCCGAGGTCCTTTCGGCTATGGACGAGCCCCCCTTGATACTCGTGAATGGATCACGGAGGAGGTTTCTGCCGCATTTCTTCCGCTAACTTATTACTTTACTCCCCACCCGCCGTACCTTGACCGCAAACAGCCGAAACGCAAACGAAACCGACAGAGTTGCATTCGCATAACCACACGCACTACATCTACTTATCCCTCTCACGCAAACCAAGATGCTGCAAGACGACCCGCCCCGCCCGGCCTGCCGCGTGCCGATTGCAACGCGCGGCCGCTGGTGCGTGTACATCACATCCTGCTCCACCTCACGTAGCCCACGAGAATATGTTCAAAAAGGTTAAAACAAATTTGTGCAACAATAGACTGTGAACAAAGTTGTCCATAGTCATGAATAAATTTGTTAATTACCATGAACAAAATGTTAATAACGTATTAAAAACAATCTTTATAACTCTATTGTAGCACAAATTTGACAATAGATATTGTGAAAATTTTCATGGTGGTCTGAGAGAGAAGGAGTAGTGTTTCAAAATTTCCGGAATTTCCGATAAATTTCAGGGAATATTTCTAAAATTCCCGGGAACATTCTCGATTTTAAGGAACCTGAGTATTCAGATCTTCAGATCTTTCAATCTGAATTTATAACCGAAAACCAACGTTTGACATTCACTCCTCGAACCTTTCTGGTTCTTCGTATGAACGACAGATGGGACCACAGGCACACTATTTATTCTACATTTGCCACTGTTCCGCAGGGGAAAAATTTAGCTAAATTAGCAGCATCCGATGTCTGCTGTGCAATCAAAAAATATATTTTATCGGTTCTACAGAAAAATTGCTCTAACTGTTAAGAAGAAAAAGAAACTTTGCCTACTTTTGAAAATCCAGGGAATGTTCCCCCAAAGGGGAGGGGGATATTCCCGGGAACGGGGAATATTGCCGAAATGTTCCCGGGAACATTTCCGCCCTCTCGAACACTAGCTAAGACCATTCACCTCATCCCATGCGCCAAATAATCCAAGCGGGAGAGAGATGGAATAGTCACGTCAGTGAGCCCAGCTCACAGCTCATGCGTATGAGGACGCAATATTTCCCCCGAGAGGCGAGAGGCGGGGAGCGGACGTTTCCTCGTCTCCCTGATGTGACGTCTTCCCAGCCTTTTAATGCGCCCTAACTGCAGCGGCGCACAGAGTAATTGGTGAGTAATAATGTTATCCCAGCAGACTGTCAGAGATGGGCGGCGCGGGGCGGGGCGCCTTGACTTGCTAGACCGCCAGAGAACATAGAGTCAACAACATGCCGTCTTACAGCGGGGTCGACACTCGCAGTGCAGTGCAGTGCAATGCAGTGCAGTGGGTATGCAGCGAGACCGGTTCCCCAACCTTTCGGCAAAAATATTTTTGGTGAACTACCATTTGGCGAAAACGTTTCGGCGAATGAACTTTTCGGCGAAAGAACTGATAAAATAAAAATCAATTTTGGGCAACCGATCACCGATCAATTCTGGGCCGTTTCTATTCGACCTTCATGTTCTATTGTTCTGAATGCACTTGGTCGATCAAATTACCAACGTCAACGGCCCTTGTTCTACGTGGAACAACACTAATAACTGGACCGAGTCCAGCAGGCCCATGCCCATGGACTTGCAGCAGAGAGCGTATTATGGTCGGCTCGAGGTACAGCCTTGGACCGCAAGCCCATGCGTCTGGGTGGTCCACACGCCCCTCCCCTCCCCTCCGCTCGACCCGCCCCCGCCCCGCCCGGCCCCGCCCTTCAACTGGCCCGGGGGCCCAGCCCTCGGACCCCGGCCCTCGGCCCTCGGCCCTGCCCAACCACCAGGGTGACTATCTTCTAAAGTGTCGGGGTGGTCGTCGGGCCGGGCCGGGCCGGGCCGGGCCGCGGTGACGGCGGCAAGTTATGGGCGGCGTAGGCAGAGTGTCTCGATAGGCATCGGAATAGAGACGTAGCCACACACGCTTCCTGTCCGGACCGGGCCGGGCCGGGCAGAGCACGCCGCTCTTCAAAGGTTCGAGTCCAGCAGCCCAGCAGCTCTGATGGGGGCGTCGCCAATGAGGGGAGAAGACTGCTATGCAGCCATTCATCGAGCTCACACAAACATCATAACGCGAAATCGAGCCAGAACCAAATCCACAGCCACCTACGATTCAGCATTCCCGTCAATTTAACTTTGTGCGCGTATTGTCCCGATGGCAGTGGGCTTCCCCCCGCACAGCCCCGCCCCGCCCCGCCCCACACTCATTACATTGTTACATCACTCACCTCATCGGGTAGCAGCTTGGTGCCCTCCCCCAGCAGCCGGACCACCTCCTGGAGGTCCCCCCTGGCGGCGGCCCCCCGGAGCAGCGCGGCGGGCCCCGGAGCTGGCCCCGGAGCGGGCCCGTGCACAGGGCCCCCCGAGGCGGCGCCTGCACCCGCCCCTGGACCCGGACCGGAGCTCGCCATGGCGTCGCCGCATCGGGTCACAAGCTAATCTGGAACAAGTAAAGCGAGATGCACATTAGAGCCACTAGACACTGGACTTCAAATCTGAGGTCTGGGTTGTTGCATGTTCTACAGGGTGGCCGGTCAGCGCCGTGAAATCTTTTGGTTATACTAGCCCGCCACGTACGCGCGCGCCCGCCCGCCCGCTCACCCGCTCGCCTGCTGTCACCGGGCTACTCTAACTTGAAGGTTTCACGGCGCTGGCCAGCCACCCTGTATATTGAATGTTAGCTCTAGAATTCTAAAGAATTAAAAATATAAATTTCAATTTCAAACAATGTCAGTGTAATTTCGACTTGTATTAAATGTTGGATTTCGAATATTTGTTGTTAAATTTCACATTTTAAATTTTGGATTCTCACTTTCTGTACTTTCGGTCTTTTGAATTAGTAAGTTTAATGTAGCAGTGAGAGTGTACGCCAGCCACGCGCACCCCGTGGGGGTCCCACCCGGTCCCACCCGGTCCCACCGCACCGAGTGAGGCGAGCCGGCCGAGGAGCCGGCGCTGGCAGCGCGCTGGCAGCAAATAAAAGGACGGCCAGGATCAAGACTGATTCGCTACGGATTTACACCGCGAGGCGAGTAGAGGCGGCGCGGCATAAAGACCTCCGTAGAGACCCTCTGCGGCGAGACCTGCCGGTGCTGTTCATCGGCTGGCTCGAGTAGAAGCGGCGCGGCATAAAGACCTCCGTAGAGACCCTCTGCGGCGAGACCTGCCGGTGCTGTTCATTGGCTGGCTCGAGTAGGAGGCTCCACACACAACCAGCGTCTGTGCAGGTTAGGTTAGGTTAGGTTTGATCCACGCAATGCACATAAACCACAGAGTACAGTCCAAGGGCCAGGCGAGGCTGTCACATGATTTAGGCACCTCTCTCCACCCGTCTAGTCTCTCTAGCTGCCCGTGCGCGTGGGTCGCGGGCGCGAGCCGGGCCGAGCCGCGCCGACCTGGACTTCGCTAGCGTTCACTGGTCCATGGAGCTGCCCGATCCGTTCACGCATCCCAAGCGCTGGCACAAACAATGGGCGAATGTCAAGCAAACAGTCGTGCGTCTCGCAACGTCACGCCACGTCACGCGACGTCACGCCCGTGACAGGCGCACGCTCCGCGAGGCAGTGGGCCACGAATAGGCCGGAGTGTGTGTGGCACTACAGGTAGATTGGGTGTGGGGTGTGGGTGGGGGAGGGGGACTTGCCTCACATCGAGAGGGACTGACTCGTTTCTTTTCTCCAAAGAGAGGTCTTCCCTCTGGTTCGACCTAACACACAATGTTGTCATTACTCCGAGCAGCACAGCCCGGCCGGTCTGCATTACTCAGTCATGCGTGGCGGTGCACGAGCCCCTTCCCTTTCCCGCCCTAATCCGAGATACGTTTGTTAGTAGGATGAATGCGGAGCAGCAACCCTCTGAGGTAGAGCTGGAAGGATAAGGAAGGCTGGAAAGAAATGGATACTTTCCAGCTGACGATGCGCCGCCCGGGGCAGAGCACAGCAGGGCGGGCGTATCATCATGAATGCGATTCTAATGCGTTTCCAGAGCGATGCGGTGAGCCTACGCCGCCCCCGCGCCCCGCCTGCCCTGCCCCAGTTAGCGCTAGACGATTGACCTGAGGGAGGGAAGGGGGAGAGAGGGACAGGTTCCGTCAGCACGTTTCTCTATTGAATCGCACCATCCTATGCTCAGTGGTGGCGTCAGGGTCTTCGAGGTTGGGGCAGATTTCGCCGGTTGCCAACATTACAGGGAGAAACTGCGGCTGGTGCGGTGGGGCAGTTTAAGGACGATTAAGAAATAGCGAAATTTAAGGCGTTCCTTTGGAGGGGAACGTCAGGGATCGTACGAAAAAAAGCTGCTTATCAAGTGTATAAACATGCAGTTTGTAAAATATATTTCAAGCCCAGTTACTTTCCATCAGCAATTTATGACACCTAAGCAAGATTGTTCTCATACTTTCAAAGTTTGTGCACTCGTTTCTCTTCTTGTTGTTAAAGCAAGCCGTGTGTTGTGCAAGCTGCCGAAAGCTTGGCGACTTTCTAAGCAGATGAAGGGGTGGGAGGGCGGGAGCGAGGAGCTGGTTCCAAGTCTGTATTTATCTACTGCTAGCGTAATGATCGGTTTGGTAATGGTAATGCACAGGCACGGCCAGGAGCAGGCAGGGGCTGATAGATTGACCAGCGGCAGTGGCAGCAGCAGCAGCAGCAGCAGCAGCAGCAGCAGCAGCATCAGCAGCAGGAGGAGCAGCAGCAGCAGCAGCAGCAGCAGCAGCAGCAGCAGGAGCAGCAGCAGCAGGAGCAGCAGCAGCAGCAGCAGCAGGAGCAGCAGCAGCACCCCGCGAGGCCCGGCCCTGCCCGGCCGGTCAGCGAACCGGACTTTAATTGCAGGCTGCATCACTCGGCCAGCATTAATGCGAACACGGCGACCCCACTGCGACCCCGTGCAATCGCAGCGGTAGGAAGGAATTCCTCGGCGCCGCGCATAGCACCGCGCAGCACCGCGCAGCACCGCGCAGCCAGCGTCAAAGAAGCGAAACACTTAAACCAGCTGCGGAGGAGAACAAATTTGACAATTACTTCCAGGGGCAGGACCTTGACGACCTCCAGAACCTGGACTGCGAGCCTCTGAGTGGCACACTCCGAGCATATGGCTGCGACAAGCAAGCGCGTAGCCTATATCCTCCCTTGCCAGCGTTACAAAGGGCGCCCGAGCTCGGATAGCTGTAGATGTTTGTCGTCACTGGAAAGCTCCGACGAAGCGAGCTCTAACGCGCACCCGCTCCGAAGTGGGCTCCATCTCGGACTAGTGTTGTATGATCCATATTTCCATAGCAATCTTGTGCGACAGTCATTTGTTGGTTTCACATATGCACAAACCTAACCTATCTTTTCGGCGTAACTGAAAACTATTGGTCTAACACATGTGTAGCACCAAACAATAGTCTTTCAAATAATCAGGACTTACACAACCTCCCTTCCGAAACAGATTGCACCTCAGAGGCGCTCCGATATATCACTTTGTTCCTTGACCGTCGACAATGAAACAGTTCCTTCTTTGAAATTCCCAGAAGCCTTTATTCTGCCCACTGGGGCCTTTCGTGTGTCCGTTCATAGCGACCATCCAGCCAGCAAGGATGAGGGCTCGGAGGGGGGAGGGGGAGGGGGGCAAGAAGGGTGCCAACTTGGGGTGGCAGCTCCAGGACGTCCGCGTCATCGTCACGGGTATCAACTACCATGACGGCGATGAAACCGGCACCACCACAAGGCTTTCCTTCTCTCCAACTCCTCTGCTAGAAATGTCAGCAATACATTTTTGAGAACATTGGCACAATTCGCAATTAGCCTCACGAAGATCTTCAAGATGGTTGATAGGCATGATACGACCGCCTATTCCCCTACAGGTCAGCCTGTCGAGGCTCCTGGCCGCTACTCTTTAGAGAGCCTGGAAGGAGAGAGGCGACAACTGTCATGGCGGCAGTGGTCCTGGCAGCCGCTGGGATCAAGCTGGGGACAGCGCATGCGCAGTACGTCGCTACTTGGACACGCGGTTAGGGTGCCGGCTAGAGTGGACGCAGCTGGATCCCAGGCCGGCAGACACCATGACAGTTGTCGCCTCTCTCCCTCTAGGCTCTCTACTACTCTTGGGAGCAGCTTTGGGCCGCGAGGGGGCCGCGTGGGGTCCGCGCTCCCTCCGCCCACTCCATCAGATGCGCAGGGCCGGCCGAAGGGCGTGCTCGCCCGAGGCTGCTGCAGGACCTGCAGGACACTACATGACCTTTCCCAACGCTGCCACGCGAGAAGGAGTGAGACATAAGGAGGGGAGTAGAAGTAGGAAGATGATGAGCGATGTTGAGTTCATGGTTGCGTTCATAGCAGCTATGACTGTTCATTTTGGTTCGACGCACGAACACATGTAGGCTACTGGTAATTCACTGGTAAAACAAAAGTATAGTAACTACACATTTAAAAGCGTACCGAGGTATACTTTTCAAAAGCGTAGCAACTACACTTTTCAAGTGTATACCCCTATGCTTCTGTGCTATCAACCGCATATAGAAATGCATTGAGCTTGGCGCTATACTTCACAAAAGTGTAGTAACTATACTTTTGTGATGGGTACCCAGAGAGTACGCATCTGAAAAGTGTAGTTTTTGGCCCTATCCTTTTCAAAAGTGTAGTTTCTACACTTTTGTTTTTTCAGTGAATACGAACAAGTTTGCTCGTAAGGAAAGAAGAAAGCAGCAATGTTTCAACGGGGCGCGCATTCGTTTTAGGAAGAGTTTTCTTCGTATTACGAAGGATTTTAAGCATACGTAAGCTTACGAAGAATTTTACATTACAAACGATTTTCTTCGTATTACGAAGAATCATGCTTTGTATTACGTATGCTTAAAGTCCTTTGTAAGGTTTTAACAGAGCGGTACTGTAATGCTCTGTGGCGGTGCGAGGTGAGGTCAGGTGAGGCTGCGAATTCATATTGCGCTTTGCTCAATAAAACCACGCATCTCAAAATCTCGACGCAGCTTCACGCAAAATAAAAAGAAAGGAAACAAAAAAAAAAACACGCTCAATAGACAAAGGCCGTCGAGACCAATTTAAAAGTCTGATTCGAACTCCAGTTAGTTGCGCGCATATCCGGTGTGCGACTGAAATGGGGAAAGGCCGCGTGAGAAGGAAGATGGAAAAGGAAGGGGGAAGGGGGGGCTCGGTGGGATCAGACTCAAACCGGCTCACATTTCAGCCAGTTTGAGCGAGAAGCGCGCGTTAATATAATGCAGACGTTCGTTATCTCACTACTCGACGAGAAGTGAACCGACGGGCCGGAGACTGGGCTCGAGACTGGGCCCGGAGCATGAACATGCAGCGCCTAACTAGCACCCAGCTGACTGGCTGGCTGACTGGCCGGCTGGCAAAACGAAGCGCGGACCTCATTGAGGTGTTAGAGCAGGGGGGCGTGGCGTGGCGCGGCGTGGCGTGGCGTGGCGCACAGAAACACGTGTAGTACGTGACGTGAGTTTGGCGCGGCTTGCAGACTGATGGGACGACGAGCAGCAGGGAATGATCGACTGCTCCAATCGAGTGGAGAGTCGCGGTTATTTCGCTTCGGAATAAGATTCACACATCTCGATGAAAACTAAAACAGTCAACTCCTTTACCTGCATGCTATTAGCTTGTGACATTGCGGTATATATAGGGTCTTCTCAATTTTCGCCGGCAGTGGTAACACAAAATGTGTACAAAATATTGAAATCTTTAAGCCAAGCCGATGTTTTGAGATGTGGTTGTTGACCAGAATGGCCCCAGCTAGTGTGTATCGAGATTTGGCTATCCGCCTGGTCACCACGAAGGGCAGGGCAAAGCAATAGGGCGGGAAAGGGCAGGGCAAAGCAATAGGGCGGGAAAGGGCAGGGCAGGGCAGGGCAGGGCAGGGCAGGGCAGGGCGGGGCAGGGCAGGGCGGGGCGGGGCAGGGCGGGGCAGGGCAGGGCAGGGCAGGGCAGGGCAGGGCAGGGCAGGGCAGGGCAGGGCGGGGCATGGCAGCAGCGTGACGCGCCAACTCACTAGAATAATGGTCGTGGGAACAACCTGTCCGGTCCCTCCCTGCTCCTGCACCTGACCAGCAGCCCCTCTCCCCCCCACCCCTCTCCGCGATCACTAGACGAGGCCTGCTGTCCTGACTGTCCCTCCCTGTCCTCCGGTCCACGGCGGACTCCATGGTCCGATGACGAGGCCAGGTGAGGCCAAGCGAGGCGCCCTGTCCCAGCAGCCCTGCCGCGCCACGCCGCGCCACGCCACGCCACTCCTCCTGGTGCAAGAGGCTCTCAGACTATGAAGAAGAGCGCGGGCTTCAACTCACGGTCCAATTCCCTTGAGGTGAGGTCTTCCACTGAAAGGCTATGCGAATGCAGTTCCATTCCCTTGTGTTTGTGGAAGACCATCTCCCTCCAATTAGGAAAGGTATTTCCCAGGGGAGTTGGATTCCCATGCGAGACCATGTACCAAGGGGGGACCTGAACCTCAAACCTGGCGATCAGGGATGTCGAACTCACTCGACGCTATCAAACAACTTATACTTCTGTTGAACTTAATCAGCACACTCCAGCAGATCTCATCCTGTCGTCGTCCAGAGAGGACACGATCGACCAACAGCTGCTTCTTGAACGTATCATGTTTACCGACCGCAGCACAATTCTAATTCCCTGTATGGACAATGATCACGGACTGGTGTCGCCAGGACGCTGCCCCATAATAAATAAGTGCGGGCTGTGGGCTGGGACTCACAGGGCGGTTATATTATCCTCCCTTTTCCTCCGCCTCGTTGAAATGCCGAGATTGCGACATAACTTACTTGGACTGAACCTTATTTCGTCGGTCGAGTAGTGTGAGGTGGGGCGAGGTGTGGAGAGGCCTCCAAACCTCACCCGTATGCAAGTCCGTTTCAAAGGTCAAATGGATCGCTTCTCCGTCTTGTGTCGCCGACCATGCGGGTACTGAACGAAGTACTGGATATGGAACAGGCCGTTAGAGTCGGGGTTCGAACCAATATCCCCCTCTTTGTTCGGGAATAACAATCGAAGGTCTAATAATTCGAGCCACAACACACGACCTCTGAACTCGAGGGTGTACTGGCCCCTCCAGTGGGAGGCTCTCGATGTGCACCGGAAGTGAAACAGGTCCTCGCCCCGCCCCGCCAGAAACACAGGACGCTACGCCGCGCCACGCCCCGCGATGCATCGCGTCGCGAGACCTTCCCAAGCCGCTCGCCAGGCCACGCCACGCCACGCCCCGCCACGCCATGTTCTATTCGATGTCATTGTCAGTCCTGTCGTTTACTAGAGCCGCGTCAAAGTATGATCGAGTCCGAAGCAGACAGGTGCTTTCCTTGCTTGCAATGCCGACCAGTCGAGTCGGGCATCACACGTCAAACTCCAGACACCAGCAGTCAGCCGCACAGACCGAGGGCCAGACACCTTCAAAAAGAAAATTTCTGTCGTGCAAACGTCTTCTAATTTCATAGAAAAACGACATTTTCTGAGTCCTCTGCTTGAAAAAAAAAATCCGTGATATTCGCTGACGAGCCCTGTTTCGCCGAGTCTCCTTGCGATGAGAACATTCGTCTGCGCGTACTGTACTCGCGGTTATGGACGTTCCTTTCTCAGAAATCGACAGTTTACGGACTGTTCATTTTAACTAAAAAGTCAAGTTCGGGTGAATTTTTTTTGGAACTTTAACACATTTAGCCTAGTAAAGTTAGGCTCATGTGCAACCCTACCAGTCTCCTCCAGACCTCCCCCCCCCCCCCCCCCCCCCCCCCCCCCCCCCCCCCCCCCCCCCCCCCCCCCCCCCCCCCCAACCAGGACCCTACAGCCCCGCCATTGCACAGCAGCAGACCGCAAAGAGTTTCATGCTGCATCAGACTTGGCGACAACCCGTCTCTTCCCATGCTTTACCATAGCTTGGCGTGGCGTGGCGTGGCGTGGCGTGGCGTGGCGTGACAGCCCAGCCCAGCCTCCCCCACACGGCGGCAGGGCCCACCTTGCGCAACGCACGCCACGGCGAAGGGAAAGGAAAGGCAGGCACCAGGTGGTAACAAGGTAAGCCTCAACAGTCGAAAAACGTGACGTCTTGTTCTTTAGGTCGCACTAAACTGCGAGAAAAAAGTTGTAAATTTACAAAAGAGATTTTCCAACAGATTCTTCGTAAATTTACAACACTTGTTCTGAGGGAATATTGACAAAAATTCTATGCAATATCTTTAGCT